>JAKTQJ010000142.1:0-20964 GCA_030558835.1 Blastobotrys illinoisensis | reverse complement strand
GCCCTGTGGGCAATGCCAGTCTTGGACTTGACATCAGCCAGATCGAAAATAGCTGTGCCAGTAGTTTCAGATCCAGTACCGGCAGTTGTGGGCACAGCGATCATGCGCGCGGTGGGAGCACGAGACAGGAATGGGGGTACGGGGAGGAGCAGAGGAGGGATTGCGCTGTCCACATCAAAGAGCAAGATGGCGGACAGGAAGGACACGATCCAAAAGTACAAGCTTGTGTTCCTAGGGGAGCAGAGCGTGGGCAAGACGTCGCTGCTGAGCCGGTTCATGTACGACACGTTTGACGTGCAGTACCGGGCGACGATAGGCATTGACTTTATGTCGAAGACGATGTACCTGTCGGACCGCACGATCCGGCTACAATTGTGGGACACGGCGGGCCAGGAGCGGTTCCGGACGCTGATTCCGTCGTACATCCGGGACTCGAACGTTGCGGTGGTGGTTTACGACATTACGAGTGAGTAAAAATCTGGGGTTGAGCGACGCTAACGGGGGAAGACCGCCAGTCCTTTGTGGACGCGGGCAAGTGGATTGAGGACGTCAAGGCGGAGCGGGGCACGCAGGTGATTATTGTGTTGGTGGGGAATAAGACGGATCTGAGCAACGACAAGCGGGAGGTGACGGAGGAGGAAGGGGAGGGCAAGGCCAAGGAGGCGGGCGCGATATTCATAGAGACGAGTGCAAAGGCCGGGCACAACGTCAAGAATTTGTTCAAGAAGGTGGCGATGGAGCTGCCGGGCCTGGAGACTGCGCCGAAAGAGCAGTCGGAAATGATCGATGTCAGCATTGCCAATACTAACGCCGCCTCCAACGAATCCTGTGCATGCTAATAAATTAGTGCATGCTAATAAAAAAAGGTACATAAGACAATCCACTACAATCCGCTAATCCGCTTATCCGCTATAATCTACAATCTACAATCCACCACAGTAGTACGGCAGTAGCATACGGCGAGTCAAGGTCAATGCCGACGGAGATAGGGTTTTCGTGATGTGGGGCGCGCGGTTGGGAGGTGCCAGGCACCAGGCACGGGCCAGAATCGTACGACACATACATAATGTTGCACACATCCCTGCTGGCAGGCATTGGCTGTCAAGCGCTACGCGGCGATATGACAGAAAGCAGCCATTCTGGCCCTGATTACAGCCCTGATTAACCCTGACTGTAATGGGCGCGCGGGCGGTTCAGCTACTCTACATAACATGCACTCCGGCAGCGCCCGGGCGCCCACCACGGCGGCCCCCGTGCCCCGACGATCTGCCGGAGCGTTGTTGGGAGCCGGGCTGTATTCGGGGGGGTGCCTGTGTACCCCTGAGTAGTGCCTCATGTAGGGCGGAGGGTTCAGGCTGCCGCGCGCGCAACGGTCCGCTCCATACGACAGCGGCCCCCCCCCTTTTTTGCCCAGCCCAGGGGGTACGAGCCAAGGGGCAACGGTTTTGACGGGGGGCTTTTTTGGGGGTTTGGGGGCCGATTTCGGCGGCCTTTTTGGGGCAGGGGCAGCGGGTGGAGCGCGGAGGGTTTGGGCGCCCCTTTTTGGCTTTTAATGTGCCTTCTACGGTGTCTTTGAGCGGGTCGGTTTGGCGGCGCATCTCTCACGCGCAGCGGCACTCGGCACATTACGCAGCGTGGGTCGTTCTTTTCCTGTCTTACCTTCTTACTTGTCACTTTTTTTGCCTTCACCTCTTACCACCGTGTTTTCCTTCTCTGCGACCTGTGCGAGGGTAACTAGAGACCGCTAGAGAGACTCTCCCGGCGGATTGCAACGCGCTCACCTTTGTACCATCGTTTCCGCTACCTTTGCTCTTGCGGCCTGCTCGTTTTGCTCGTCTAGCCCGACAGGACCCCTGTTTTATTGTTGCTTTAATTTTTCAGTTTCACAAAGTCCCACCACCATCACCCATCTCTTTGCGCTGCGGCAATTCAAAAGGCGACAGGTGTTTATTTCTTCTTCCCTTCGTTGACCGAGAGAGAGAGAGAGAGATATCGCTATTGTTATTTTGCTAGGCGGAACTGCCGGTTACGTTTTTGTTTTTTTTTCTTTTGGTTAATGGGCATTATTCGCGGGTATTAATTTTTTTTTTTTGGCCGTTGCGAAAAACCTTTTCCGCAATCTACGATATATACGTCCGCAATCTACTGACGATATATACGGTCCGAAAAACCTTTTTCCGCAATCTACTGACGATATATACGGTCCCCGACGAACACTACGGATCAACGTTAGTTAGTGACGACACTATTAACGGATCGACGACTTGACGAATATTAACGAATTCTTTTACGATAGATATATACCCCGTGATTGAGATACCCGTGATTGATTGCAGATCACGGCAGCCTCGAAAATGAACGCTGAGAATGAGGTTCTGGCGTCGGGCAACCCGCCGACTAAAAAACCAAAGACAAAGTTCCCCAAAATCTTCCAATGCCAGGGGTACGGCGACTGCAAAATGACCTTTACGCGGTCGGAGCATCTCGCGCGACACATTCGCAAGCACACGGGCGAGCGCCCCTTCCGCTGCCACTGCAACCGGACCTTTTCCCGGCTAGACAACCTGCGGCAGCATATTCAGACCGTCCACGCTAACGAACACCACATTCTCCACGCTCCACCGCCGCCGCCGCTGCCGCACTCCAACAAGGTGCCAGTGCAGCCGCTGCCGCAACAGCAGCAGCAGCAGCAACAGCTGTTCCCGCCGCCGCCAGGGGCGTACGGCATGGCTGGCTCGCCGGGCGCCAGCTACCAGTTTGACTACCACCAAAAGCCGCAGGGCCCGCACATGAACCAGTCGCCGCCCGAGTCGCCGCGGTCGTCGTCGGCGGGGGCCAACTTTTCGCCGCTGTTCAACCAGCCGCAGCACAGCCAGCAGCACTACCCGCCGCGGTACTACCCTGTAACTAACGAACACCACGCGCTCCCGCGGCAGCCGTCGCAGGAGCTGTCGCACTACCGGTCGAACCCGGCGCTGTCGGCGTCGACGGTGAGCTCGCGGCACCAGTCGTCCTCCTCCTCGATCACGACGCCGATCTCGACGTCGAAGACCAACTCGTGGCTCTCCAACGTGCTGTGCGACTCGAGCGAGGAGGACCGGCCGCACACGTGGGGCCCGTCCAACAACCGGTACTCGTCGCCGAGCTACGACGACCCGCACGCGGACCGCAACTCGCTGTCGCAGCTCGTGCGCATCACGGAGGAGGCGCACATTTCGACGCCGCAGCTCGCGTCCAAGGACGGCGCGCTGCCGCCGCTGAGTAGTCTGTTTGGCGGGTCCAACAGCCAGCGCACCTCGGCGTGCTCGTCAACGTCGTCGTCGAGCGAGTACCAGAGCGCGCCGCAACAGCAGCCGCAACAGCCGCAGCAGCCGCACCGGCCGCCGCAGCTCAACCCGAACCGGTCCTACACGAAAAACCTCATATTGCCGCCGCCGCACCACCTGCCCATGGCGGACACGCGCCCGCCGGCGCTGCCGCCCGCGGGCGAGGCGCCCAAGCCCCCGGGCCGGGTCGACAAGCCGCTGCCGCCGCTGCCCGCCGAGGCCCAGCAGAACAGCTCGTCCGCCAAGGACGGCATGGACGTGCTCATCGAGGCGGCCGGGGTTTGATAAGCCCAAAATGGTGTACGCGGTGCCGGGCCCGGTACCTGCCTAAAAAAGTAACGGGTGCGTAATCGGGGCGGTGGGGCACCCCGGCCGCCGGGTCCCAACCATAAAAAGAAGCAGCCCTTCCCCCCGGCAACCATTCCAGAAATCAAATAAACGGCAGTTATTTGAGAGGAAAAGCGCGAGAGAGAAGAGGTATTCTCGAGAGTGAAATATTTATTATTTTTTTCTTCGTCTCAGTATGAGTAGCAGCAACGCAAGTTATGGATATGTGCACACGAGGAGCTCGTCTGCCGGGTCCTATGTGTCCCGCCCGAGCTCGGTGTCGCCGCAGTTTGCGGGCCAGGATCTTTTTTACGGGTCGACCGCCTCGATCCGGGACCGGTTCGTGGCGTCGCGCGGGTTTGAGGACGACCTGGAGTTTTGTCCGGCGCTGCACTCGGCGACGAGCTCGAGTGCGTCCAGCAGTCCCTCGACGGTGCATTCCTCGCTGGAGCAGCCCCAGGGCCTGCATGAGCAGGGCCGGGAGGCAGAGCTGCCCAAGATATCGTCGTATGCCAAGCTGAAGCGGGTGATTGAGATTGTCGACCCGTCAACTGGCTTGCGGGTCGGCTCCTAAGGCTGCTCATTATTTATTTTACGATTTTTTTTATTATTATTTGTATACCTTTTGCATAGTGAATGACATGTTGTACCATATCATACCACTTTTACCGCTTACCACCACTCGTTGGTTTGGTATTAGATAGCTATGCCAAGTATTTGATAGCTGTCAGTACCGCTTTAATCCTGCAGTCATTAGTACTGCGGTCATTAGTACCACAGTCATTAGTACCACACCCTTTAGTACCACACCCTTTAGTACCCCAACATTAGTACCACAGCCAGTCATTGGACAGTTATTACCAGATAATGCCATCAGTACCACAGCCAGTCATTACACAGCTATTACCAGGTAGTACCATCACTAACGCAGCCAGCCATTAGACATTAGTACCAGTAAGCACAATCTATGGAGTCGAATAGTAACGGATATATTGTACAGTAGTTAATCGTAATACTCATGAGGCCAGCCTCTTTAGTTCGTGTCGTCTCGTATCTCATCAACCATAATGGCGTATGCGGCCAATTCCGCTCATTGAGAGCGACCGCACTGTGTCCATGTCCATCATCACCACCATGCTCGACTTGTCCAGCACCTTCGTAACCCGTCCTCCTCGTCCCTCGATATAGCTCTGCATTGCCTGGCGATCAGACTCGCTCGGGATACAATCGATTTGATACGCGTACAACGTCATTTACCCCTCCGTCCTCGAGCCTCGCGTCTCCCGTGTATATATATTGGTTGGTGGTGGTTAGGATGCCGAGTCCTTTTTATTTTTGCTGCAAAAAGTGGAGTGAAGGTATTCGCGATGGATGGACAGGTGGATTTCCTTCTGCCGCAGAAGAAACATAATAGCAGGCACCTGTACATTACCTTCCCTCGCTTCTGTCGGCATGAATGTGACGTATGCGTTTTTTATTCAAGTGCCCCTGCCAATTACTTCCACAATGCGCAGTACATCCAAGACGGGGGGTAACACACTCCGATTCTACACACCTTCTCAATCACGTGAGCCTCAATCCAAAACACGTATAGCTCCTCGCCATTGGTAATATATTACTGTGTACCGAGCTACTTATCCCCGAGCCCTTTTTTTAGGTACGAACAGGGGGGGGAGAGAAAAAAAAAAGCCGCCTGCTTTGCCATGGGGTGTGGGCATTATGCGGTGAGTGATTTTGTTTTAGAACGCTAAATGTAAGGGGGGGGCTGCCAATCCTCGCACAAAACTACCAAAAAACCACAAAAGCCCAGAGCGGTACAGAGCGGTATAGAGCGGTATTCGCGTAACCCATTTGTATGAGCTGCTTCGAGTGGCTAACGTGTTGCTGGAAATAGATTTATAGTCCCGCGGCAAATGTTCGATGCCTTTTTCGTCTGCCGTAGGTCTTTGATGCTAAATTTCACACGGCAGCTCAGGTACAGTGACGTCACAAATAAGGCACCGAAAGGGCCGATCCTCAACATTCAACATACCTTCAATGTGCCTTGATATGCCCTTAATATCCAGGATCTTCAACGCCCATATATCACTTTTGCGACTCGTCCGCCCTATTTCTTCAAGCAGGGGAAAAGAGACTCTATCTAATCCGACCTTGTACGAGCCTTTCCTGCGGCCCAATACTTACGCATCCCTAGATATACTGTTGAGCCGCATCGCCGATCGTCTACTACACACCAGGCCTGTACAGTACAGTAGCAGTGCTATATTTACACCTTGAGATGATTGAAATGATTGAAGTGACCTGAATAGGAAGTGCTACGCAACTCGAGTCAATGGCTCATAAAAATACGAGTCGTTAATACCGTTGCACATGTATGTCTCTGAATTTTTACCTCATTCGAGCATGACAGGTGCTAAAAAAAGTCACATACCTGTACATTTACAGCGCTACCAGCCGCTCGCGCACCTCGGCTCGGTATGGCCATCAGTAGCTCACGTCGCAGCGGTCAATTGACACACCGGCAGTCGGTTGAAAAAAGATTGGTCAGTGCTCGCAAAATACGATAAACGGTGGGTTCTCCGCAATTCAATGCCGATTACCAATGTTTGTGCCTTGCCGAATGCGAATGTTTGCACCTTGCTGATTTAAAAAATAGATCGCCAAGATACTATACCCTATTTTTAGCTAGTGCCGTGCATGCCGCTATTTTTACCGGATCACCATCCACTCGAATATTTTTAGATCAAAGCTCTTTGGAATGCTCTTCATCTGTGTATTTCAATTCGGTCCCTTGAATGGTATCATTTAATATCTGGCCAGATGCAGTACGCCTGCTCATACTGTATTATTACATGTGCTGGGCCTGCATTGGAAAGACTCTTGATACTCTACACAGTCTAAGGCCAGAGAATTATCTATTTTTAACTATAGCACAACTAAATGGACATCGCAAGACCAATAGAATACACAGAAGATTTCTCGATGCATGGAAACCGCTGCAAAGCTTGAATTCCATGCGCCTGTCCGCGCGCAGACTAATGTTACTATATTAACTCTATTTAAGTCAAACTTGTAGACGGCCGGCCGCCGGCTTGCATGCCGCCCCGACCGGATCCGGAAAATAGCTTCCGAAAACGTACCTTTTGCCGAAATTTCGCCTGCTCTTCATTCTTGACTCGTAGCCCTTATTACAGTCGTTTATGCAGATTGGCTCCGCGACTTCTAGATGTAATAACCGCCTTATTTCCGCCCCTGTGCCCATCAAATTGTCACTTTCACAGTCAGTCGGTGAATGAGAGTATTTTCGCTTATAACCCTATCGCCGTTACAGTACGGCGAAAAAATGCTTAAGAGACAACGAAGCGCATGCTCTTAACAGAAGGCACACATTGAAATATCAATTGTTATTCGCTGAGATCTCGCTAACAAAAATAACATTGCATATCCTTTTAACCCTTTAGTAAGCATTCACCAATAGTTAATACATGTAAAACAAGCAACTGTGTGTGTAGTGGTAGTAATCGAGCTCGTACCAATGCTGAGCCATACTATCTCTATCACAAGTCCTTCCCCGCGTTCAGCAGCCAAAACTGGCCAGGAAAAGACAATTATCGTCAGAGGACATCTCCTTTTCCTAATAGTCTCTCATATATGTGTACACCACAGTGGCTTATGAGAACACGCACAGCCAGGAAATGATATCCGCTCTGTCAGTAGGTGACTCGTTCAATTAGATGCCTGTAATCGGTTTATAGCCCATGATGGGCGGAATTTGGATGACAGGATCAATTAAACTGTAAAGTTCGGAGTCGAGTGTTGCTTCTAATTTTGACCGCAAAATAAGCTTTTTTCAAGCAATTAGCGAGCCTTACAAGTCGTATAGAATGAGCAGTTCGCCCACCTCAGTGATCATTCAAAGCCATGATTATATGGGCACTGTTCTACTGTTGCTACTGGTTAGCTGCCGTAGAAGGAGTTGTTGAGGCCGAAATCCAATTGGTTGAAGTAGACCCGTACGGCCTGATTGCTCCTAATCAATCCCTACCCTGGAAGAGGAACTTCGGCGACACAATCTTCCAAGAGCCACTGTTTAACGTGTTGACATATTACACTATAAATCTGACGCTGGGCAGTAATGCCGAGCCAGTGTCTGTACTTATTGATACAGGATCAAGTGACCTGTGGGTGCCGCATAGGGCCGTGTCACGGCACAATTCGTTTGATCCCGGCCATTCCAACACTTGGATTAGAAGTGCAAAAAACTTTGTCATACAATATGTTAAAGGGTTCGCCAAAGGGGTATGGGGTCGCGATACGGTCGGATTCCTATCTGGCACATCCATCCCCCAGCAGCGGTTCGCCGTAGCGACCGAATGCTCGGACAGCCAAATGGGAGTGTTTGGAATTGGTCCGGTGAATGCCGAAAGTGCTCATGCACTGTATGACAATATCCCTCTTTCCCTTGTGCGCTATGGTTACATATCGAAAAATGCGTATTCGATCTATCTCAATGAGCTTAATTCGCGTGCAGGAACTATCCTATTTGGCGGGGTAGACAGAGCCAAGTATGCACCTCCTCTCCGCACGCTGCCGCTGCTCTCCTCAAGCTCGATGAAGGTGCAGCTCAACGGCATTCAAGTGCCGCGTATGGGCATGACCGACGCCGCAACTTCTGCCGTGCTTGACACTGGTACATCCCTTGTGTATCTCCCTCACGACTACGTTACATTTGTTGCCGGATGCTTTGGCGCAACTTACGACGACGATGCAGAAATGTGGGTGTTGCCGCCCTCTGAATTCGCAAGAGGGCCGCCTTTTATCACGTTTCTGTTTGACGGGATATCAATCCAAGTTCCCAGAACTGAGATATTTTGGCCATTGGCATGGTTCTCTTCCAAAGGTCCGTCGGGGTACCTTGCGATGACAATTCTGTCGAACAAAAAGTCGCTAGGTTTCAACATTCTCGGCGACACATTCCTCCGATCGGCCTATGTAGTATATGACCTTGACTACAGACAAGTGAGTATCGCTCAGGCCCGAAATCATGCAGCAGGAACCTCAGATATCCTACCTATAATTGAAGCTGTACCAGGAGCTCGTGGACTGGATACGAGCGGCACTAGCTAGCCATACTTGTCGACGCATAAATAACGCAAGAGCCAAGGACAGCTCAAATAGGTATTTCATCCACGTACTACGATTGTGCCCCACAGTGCGGCAAATTAATTGTGTATTGTATATGGAGAGGAATGATGGAAAAGAAATTGCCAAACAGTTCAGCACATCTGGTAATTCTTTCCACATCGAGAACTACATGCCGTCTTTTCCGAATCGCCCTTAGGGCCTATTTTTCACCTCTGCTGTTGTGATTATGTCACAGGATGTACCCGATAGGTGATCACCAGTCTTGAAATCTTTACACTACCAGTAAGTAATTGGCTTTAGAAACCAGTTAATGAAAATGTTGAAAAAATCAATTCATCACACTAAACAATCATAACAAGCTTCATAACAAGTAAGTGTTTCATCATCATCACATCACCTTCGCTCCAATAGTAAAGAAGAGAAAAAAAGTAGAGAGCAGAAAATAAATAAATAGAATCAAAGCCAGTTAAGACCTTATTTCTTCTCGGACTCAACCCCACCAGAGACAGAAACCTGCTCGACTGGAGTCACAACGCCACCAGCCTCTTCATCGACCCCAGTAATTGGGTTGAGGTCGGATCGGTATGGCAGCTTCTTAGCAATGCTAACAACGTCGAAGAAGTTTGTAGCCTGAGCAAAGATCTCATCAATCTCCTCAAGGGATCGCATCTTAGTCTCTGGGAAGCAGAAGTATGCAAGTGGGGTGATCAGAGCACCGTTGACCAAAGCCCAGACAATGTAGTACTTGGACTGGATCGCGTTGAAACCGACTGGGGTAACCATGGCGATGAGGAAGTTGCAAGTCCAGGTAGTGCCGACGGCGAAACCGTTAACTACAGATCGAACATGCAGTGGAGCAACTTCGGCAGAGTAGCAGAAGCAGCAGCCAGCGAAGCCAACAGAGTAGATGAAGTTGATGGCAAACAGAACAACAACAGCGACATCGAGAGCAGCCTTGTTGTCAGTGTTGGAGGAGAGGCCGGCAAGGAGGGCCATGCAGATAGCCATGCCAATGCCAGAGAAGACAAGCAATGGCCGTCGACCGAATCGATCAATGGTGTACATAGCGGCCCAACCACCGATGATCTGAATGATCTCCATGCAGCCAGAGAGGACGGAGGAAGTGATATAGGACATCTGCAGGTATTGCTGGAAGATGGTGTTGGCGTAGAAAGTAATAGCGTTGATAGCACTGATCTGAGAGAAGAACATGGCCAAAACAGCAAGGAGTGATCGGTGGGCGACTCGGGTCTCTCCCATCTTGAATACGTCAGTGAAGCTGGTAGAAGAGGCAATAGCTAGAGAGTTCTGGACGTTGGCAACCTCCTGTTCGATGATCTCATCGGTCGGCTCGATCTCGTTGATGATGCTCATGATATATTTGGCCTCATCGGTTCGGCCCTTAACAATGAGCCACCGAGGAGACTCTGGCAGGAAGTAAATGAAGCCCATGACAAAGAAGCAGAAAACAACCTGGAATGCAAGCGGGAATCTCCAGGAAACTGAGTTGGTCTTGACGAAGGACAGCGCAAAGTCGATCCAGAAGCCAAGAGCGATACCAACAGCCAGGAAGAGGCCGACCGAAGAAGTGTGAGAACCACGCTTCTCCATCTTGGAGAGCTCAGAAGTCCACACTGGCACAGTACCGGACATGGCACCGGTCCCGAGACCGAGCACGATTCGAGCGACGATGAACTGACCGAAGGTAGTAGAAGAGGCCATGAGCACAGCGCCGATGAAAACGAGCAAGGTAGAGAAGAAGATGAAGTGCCGTCGACCGAAGATATCACCCCATACACAAGTAGACAAGGCACCAAAGATACCTCCAACAGTGTAGAGCGAGATGACCACACCCTGGATGGTGGAGTTATACGACGCCTGGGCACCGGTGGTGTTGAGGGTATCGATCTTAGGGAACTGCTGGACGAAAAGCGGGTTTGTTAGCAGGCCGCCAGCGACCGACTGGTTATAACCATAGCAGCAAAAGGCTGGCAAGGTGATGAGCAGAACACAGGCTCTATTCAGGCTTGAGCCCTTGAATCCGAAGTATGCCATGAGAGATAAATAAAAATTAATAAATAGAAAAGGGGGTGGTGAGTGAATAAGACGATGAAGGAACTGGTTGTTCAAGAGCGAATCTCCCCTTTAGCAAAGTCTTCAAGTGTCTGATGGTTTTAAATTTCAATTCCCTGGATCAAGGGAGCTACTTATATCCAAATTTTCGATATAGGCCGGTCCGTTTACTTTTCACGTCGTTAGTACGGGGAAAAGCAATCCTGCTGGAACGCTTATGTCTTTCACTCCGCATGTAGTTCCCAGGACAGTTCGTTAGGGAGACAGCACAGGTTTTGTTTTTTCGTCGCATTTTGCCGATAAATGTGAGGCACCTACTTGCATACCCCACATGAATCAGTGTCCTCGGACTTGAACGAGTTCAATATCGTTGCTTTTTGAGTGCTGCCAACGTACTGGATCTCATAGGCCCTAGATAGGTGCCCTCATGCCTACCTGCCTCGTTTTTAGCGTTGAATGAATATCTCACACGGTACAATTTTCTGCCAGGTACCGAGGCCCATGGAAAGAGAAAAGTCTTCCGCCAAGGAAAATCTTTGTCGTATTACACAAAATTGGGTTAACCGACCGTTGGGAAGTATTTGTGTCCGCATGTCCGCCCAAGACATTGAGCCATCGCCCAGACCGAAAATTTCTCTGGTCCGGCCCACCGCCACCTCAACTAGCCACCATCAAGAATCCGGGACATAGGGCACTCCATATTGCTTATTTTGCGACTAGGTGCTCTATTCGCGTGTATGTGTACCCGTCCGCTGGAAGTCGCTATATAGGCGGTATGACGCAAACAGCTAAGGATCGGACCGAGGTTTACAATGTCTGGGCGTATGTCTCGGACCGCGAGCAGCGAAATAAGCTTAAATGTGCCCGCGCCTATCCCACTTAGGGAAACTATCGCGCTTGTGTATCATCAGCCTCGGATTGTATGGTACAGGTCAGCAGCCATCGCGAGACCGATTCCCGAGTGCTCATCCGCGACTAGTAGTTGTTGTAGCATTACTGTACCACAGTAGACTATGTATCATAGTAGAATAAATGTGTCGCAAATTCTATTTTTTAGTCCCCGCAAGCCTTGCCATTGTCGATCTACCAAATGATATGTTGGCAAATAACATCCTTGAGCTTCGTTCTTCGCCGAAAAATCTGTGGTCGAATTGAGGAGGTGGAGTCTTTTAGTGTCACTGTATTATCGTGGTCCTCGCTGAAACAGCGGGGGAGGGCTAGTTCTGTTTCACAGCCCAGGCCACTACTGTATGTGTTTGAATCGATGCCTTCCATCCTTGAGTATGAGGGTTGGGGTGGGTAATGCCGACTTTTGGGTTCTGCATGGCTTCTTCTTTGGCAGTTGCCGTACAGATACGGAGCGGTACATTATTCACTGCATCTAGGGGGTAGCTACAGCCCAGAATAGAATATCATGTGGCTTGGTAGGCAAGGGCGTTTCGAGAGAGCGAGCTGGTGCTCCACTTCTGGATACTGAACAAACTCTTCGATCGGCGCCAGGGGAAAGGATCCTAGGGCATTGCATAAGGCAAAGGGCTTGGCCGACAGCTTCAATTGTGGGGTCTCCAAAGCCTTCCAATCAAATCAGAGACTGGTGCATGAAGCTATGTCTTAGAAATACACTTGGTAATGATAAGGCATCAACTTCAAGGGCGACATGTGTGCAAGATCGCTTTTAGTCGGCGACTGCCGAAAACTTTTGCCTACTCAACGAAAATACAATTGGTACTGCAGGTGAGCGAATATGCTCAGTAAGCATGAGCATTAATTGAAAGGATTCCAATTCGACCCCTCAGGAAGTACGCGAGTAGATTCGCATGGCCCTTATCCTATTTCAGCCAGGAGCAGCCGAGTTCAGCCAAGTTCAGCCAAGTTCCAGGTGGGCACTTGGCTCTTTGATTTTCAGGAGTTAGATAGCCGTGGTTAATAGAGTAACACGCCCCAGAAGCTAAATTCGTTTGCTATATATGGGTGTGGGTGGAAAGGAAGGAAAGATCATGACAGATGATGTCTACATGCAACGGTCAACCTATATATTAAGGGACCTAATAATATCTGTCAAATGTATTCAGGGTCCTATTTTCTGGGGTAATACAATGATACGACTCATTTAACGCCACAGGGAAAACGTGCTCAATTTGCCTTATCAGTGGCTTCCATACAGCATGTCGTGATCGCAGAAGACGTGGATGCGGATATCCCCGAAGGTTGGGTTTCCGTATGGGGGTCGCGGCCCCCCATGCTCATCGCAAGAAATAAGCTTGTACAGCCGCGCATATTCGAGACACGGATTAACTCACGGAAAAATCTATTCGGTAGCAGTTATGGCTCTCTACAGAGATTTTACGGATTGTTGGCTCCTTCGAATTCTTCTAAGCGAAATGCTGAATGAGGCTTATGTTACAAGTGCCCTCGTAGGTCCGGTTTTATCAACAGCTATCGAATCTCGATTTGTGCGGCGGGAAGTGATGTGCATTCGTCTTACCCGAGTAAGCAGCATCCCATCGCCGTACCCGGATGGGTTTCTCTCCCGCGCGCCCCGCTATTCGAACATGCCCGAGAGCACTAAAGGGCAATAAAGGGAGAAAACTCGAGAAGTAATATGACTGTTTATTATATTCAAAATAATCTACTCGTCGAGAAGATTCTAAATATGTAATTGTTTTTGAGGTTCATCATACAAAATTTGGTCAAATTTAGTGGAAGTTTCCTCGAGGATGTCGTGCGGCGTTCGGAGTACTCCGACAAAAATTTTCCTCATCTCGCACCTGCTCCGTAATGAACGACGGAATATAAATAATCCTTGAATCCACTCGAAGTTCCTCTGAAATTTTGAATGTGCAAGCAAACATTCGACATACGAATTCCCACAAACTGTGTTTTGTCTATATGTCATCTAAAACTATGTAATATCCTCATTTTTGAAGACCTAAAAAGCGAAAATGTGTCAAGAGAATAGCTTCAAGCTAAGAAAAAAATGCCAAAAGCTTTGCGTAGTACAATGAAGAGAGAATAACTAACAAAAAGAGCGCGGCAAAAATAGGATTTCTACGACAACAAGATACCCACCTACTCTGAAAATACCCAATCAATTGCATATTTGCAACTCCTGTGAATCGTGAATTTTTTCCAATGGGTCCGAATCTAATACCCTCTACGTATACCAGCTGTGATACTTTTTTTTGAGGATGGTGCGTCCACTTACTGCGTATATTTTATCTACGTAGTCGCCCGTGAAAGTCACGATTCTTGCATTTCATTGCAACTATTGGTTCAGCCGAACTCGACATACCTTATCATGTCCTGTGAGATGAATAAATGAAGCTGCGGGTTGTGAACCGGCCAAGCCGAGTTGTGTACATGTGCAGCTGGCCACTGTATACAGCCCTCAAACACCGTTGGACATGATCTTGGGAACAAGAAAGACATGCAGATTTCTTTTCTTACTTTTTGTTTGATCGTCAAAAACTTGTGTTAATATCGAAGGGTGAACGTAAAAAAAAAATGCAGAGTGCCCCTCTGCGGCCGTACTTTTTTGGGTGGGATGCAAAAGCTTCGTACCGGGGAGGGGGGTGTGAAAAATGTCTCGCCTGAGCCGGCGGCCTCGTTAATCCTTCCTTCAGCCGTGAGATGAGATGCCATCGGCACGATTTCACGCCGGTATTAGCGAACTTCAAAATGATACCAGCTGTGATTTTATACCCCAAGTAGAGCTTTTGGAGATATTTTGGCCTGCAAAAACCGATGACGTTGAACTGATTCCTCATCCTCACTGGATAAGGCGGCTGCGGCGATTGTGACACACATATCATATGTATCGGACAAGGCCGTAGACCTCCACCCTGTGGCTTCGTACAGTACTGGGAGTCCGAGCCTACGTATATCATAAGCATTCGGCGATCCGGACAACTTTGAACTCCCATTCGGGCCGTCATTTTCCAACTATTAACCGAGGTCGGATTTCTTTTGAAATTGGCCCCAAATGGATTTCTTTTGTTCTACTGACGTATAGAGGCGTAGGTGCTTTCTTTTGTGCTTAGGAGAGATTCTTGTCTAGTATCCCTTTTTGCGTCATTACGAGGATTACTACCTATGTGCTTCCATGGCTTTACGGCAGGTATGTAACCTTTGTCAAAGGTTCGAGTGCACCGTAGTGTAGGGGACAAAAGATACCTATTGGATGTTCTCATGTCCTGATTGATGCAATGTTAAGTTAGATATGGTAGTCAATTGCAATATTCCACCATCATTACGATTTGCTGGGCTCCAGGAGCGGGGCTTTGAGCTTCTCATGGGCATGGGAAGTGTTCGAGTATGACAGTTATCTATACGTTTAATGTAACGTATGGGAAGCGCCTCGATTCTGCTGGTACTGCTTGCCATGGATATCCTGAGATGGACAGAGTAGATGCAGCGTCGGCATGCGACTAGTCAGTCAGCTCTCTCTTAATCCAGTATTTATGGGACGATCGGTCTTCTAAATCTCGATTGGTCATTCTCGCAGAGTAGATTACGCAAGCTTTCAGCAGAGTACCGGTAATACAACAGATGCGACAGATACCAGGAGTTAAAGGCTTACCGTATGTCCATTATTCTCTAACGGACGTGCAAAAATTCCAATCATTATTGCAAGTGCGGGAGTATTAGAACGCATGGCTCAACACATTAAGTTAAGTCCGCCCCTAGATGAGCCCAACTCGTCAAACAAACTATCGACAATCCTACATGTAGCTGATTACAGGAACGGTAAGTGCGCCTATTTGCGGAGAGCAGAACTAACTGATAGAACAGAAAGCAGTGGCAAAAGGACCATCTGTTTGGATTTTAAGTCAAGGCGCAGAAGTAATCATAGGGTGCAAGGGCTTGGTCACTTCTTTCACCCTATCCAAACCCCGCGAAATACATGCAGCAACGATTGGGTCCATTGAACTTAGCAGGCGTTAACAACAAAGCTACTCTACTGCTTGCAAAGAAGTAATAGGACAAATACAAACTGCTCGAAAGTAAAGTCACTAGCGTCGAAGAGAGATACCGGAGAGCATCCCATTAACACACCGTCGCAATCTTTCATTATGCGGTTAGTCGTAATAAAGAGTGTGGCTGCCATAAGTAGGCAGATTATGGTAGTTGTCGTCACGAGCTCTACAGTAACCCACAGTTAACTAAGTACCGGTGATTCAATCAATGAACAATGAGAGAGAGAAAAGGGAGAGATTGTGTCAGGTTTACTCGCAAGCTTTATTCAACACTGTGACAAGATGCTCGACCAAATGAATCGTTCCATAAATAAAGTACAGCACTGTACTGTACTGTATTCAAGAGTGTGTATGAATTGTTCTAATTTCACCACTCAGCGAGCTTTCTTTAGCCTTATCTCATACTTAGTGCACTATTAGTGCAGTTTTGTTACAGATTTACCAAATAAGGGTGTATTCTGCAACGCCAACCATAGGTAAGATACTGATTATGAAGCGTTCTGTTATAAATAATGTAAGCTGTACCTAGGTTTGTAAAGTCGACGTTTTTCACTGAACTGTACTGCAATAAAGTGCCTATTGCACAGACGAAAAAAATCGATAAAAAAATCTCCTTTCAGGACCCATTTTTGCTCTAAGTATGTGGTCAGCTCAACAACGTATGGCGTCAAAATTCTCCAGATTTGACCGCACTGTGTGATGCTTGGGGCCTCTGCGATGCAAAAAGCCGTTGAGTCTGCAGTACATTCATCGCATGTACAGGGTACTATTATGCGCTATCCTTAATCGAGCGCGTGGCAGCGATTCTCTCTACAGGCGAAGAGTTGGTAATTGAGAAATGCCATTGGACATATGAAGCGCATTGAAAATGCTACAAAGTAAGTATGATACCCAAGACCTCTTCTTTGAAATCGGTTTCGTTGGTTATTGGCCTTCAGTGAAAAAATGAGTTATATTTCTACTCTATCGCACACTGGTGACTCCGAAGCGAATTTGTCGCGTCGCGCAGTAGGCGCGTCCGTTGGGAAGGGGCCGTGCGTTGACGCGTCTCCGATCCCCTTGACATGGGTGAGCTGCATATGTACCTTGGATGAAGGAGCTTTGTTTCATTCTCACCTGTTATAACAGGGATATGTCTAATATTCTAAGATAACAAGATTTTGAATGGTATAGAATACGCATAGTACATAGTTTTTAGTCGTGCTCTCCTTTGACGACATCCGACTGGGGGCGATTCCTGTTGTGACGCATAGAAAGGGATTGCCGAATCAGTTCCAGTACCGGTAGTTTGGTAAGGAAAATTCAAAGCTTTCAGCAATGGAATGTTAAGAAACCCCTACCGTCCAAGGGGCTACGTAGCAGAATAAGCGTGATCTATTGCATGACCCTCGGACAGTAGTGTAAGTACGCTGGCAGGTAAACAAGTCAAAGCACGGCAGCTTGGATCCAGGGTAATGGCTATATTGCGTGTGCTCAACAGGTCTGTTATATAGCACTGGATTGCTACGGGTAGTGAAGAGGGAGTGGCCATGCATACGTAGCCGGGACCCTGTCTTAGAGCGTCGAAGGGGTTGATGCAGCCATGGATCTTTCAGTCGATCAAAGCATCCCCAAGCTCACAGCACATCTGTTGGGCTACAGTGCCACCTAGCGAATACCAAGGCGAAGGAGGGCAGGAGTACAAAGATTTGCGCCCGTTCGGAACGGTCGCGAGATTGATAATGAACAGGACATTTGAATGAAGCCATGTAGTTACATGATTTCAATCAATCGAGGTATTTGCAAATACACGACATGCATGATGCAAGTATACAGCGCGTGGCAATATCTAATTGTAATGGCTCGCCTGCCCCAATCAAATATCGAACTAGGTTTATCGAGTCTGCGTGTGCTGTCAGTGTCATGCAGGTAAGGTGGGTGTGTGCCCTTACAGGCTTGTCTATGTGCCTCTAATTAAAAAAATGACAGCTGCACAACACGACAACTATCACCATTACAGCAGTTTGGTCCATCCAAAACAGAAGAAGCGAAAATTTTTCCAGTCCAATCAATGGCCTTACGTATTAAAATCTCAAGAACGTTAGATTGCCAGTGCTATCCTAATCAGAGGTCGATGGCCCTTGCTCTTTTTAGACGAAAGGATCTGCAGAACGGGCGGGGATTGTCTACCGATCGATTTATCCGTTTGGAAATGATTGCAGATTCGAAAAGGTATGCAAACTCCTTGCTAATTCTCTAAGTCTGCAGATACTCCTGATATTTTTTGTATCTGGAAAGACTTGAAGACGCCAAAAGCAATATATCAGTACTTTTTTACTCTTCTGTGCGTCCATTATAAAAAGAGTAGCTATCCCTCCTGAAGTTCTTCCTCTCGCATCATCAAAAAGCATTAATCACCCAATTATTTACTATGGTCGCCATTAGCAAGATTCTCGCTGTTGCTGCTGTATCCACCGCAGTTCTGGCTTCTCCAGTCGCGCAGCCTAATCCAATCTCTCCAGTCACCCTTTACGAGCGAGACACTAACCCATTCGTTGATATTTCAACCCTTTTGGCCCAGGTCGGCGACTTCTTGGGCAACGCCATTGATGACGTCTTGCATTTGGACCTCAACAACTTGGGCGACTCTGTCAATACGCTTGTCTCTAATCTCCTTGACTTCCTGAACGAGATACTGCCAGGCATCACTTCGTTCAACCAGCCTACTACCGGTACTGTTAACGCCGTTCAGAATCAATACGTCAGCTCTGCTCTGGGCAACATTGTTACTGGTTTGGGTGATCTTGTTTCCAAGCTCCTCAAGACTCTGACCAGTGCCAATGCGGTCGGGGACCTCTCTCAGAACTTGCGAGAGCTTGTTTCCACTCTTGATAAGCTCGTTACCGGTCTTGCCGAGAATCTCATTGGTTATTCTACCCTGACTAAAAACCTTGAGGGCATCATTAGTGCGCTCAATTCTGCTCTTGATATTGGCACCATTTCTACTAAGGTTTAAACTCGATTTCGCTGAAATACTCGAATTCGCAAAATGTTATGAAACTTCTATACATGAGCTGTGGCCTCATAAGTTGATCACACTATACTAATTTAATCCACTGGTACTGTATTTTAGATCTAATTATTCGCATCTTCTTTTCTAACATCGAAATAAATTTGGCTCGATTCTACTGTACGATCAAATATTTCACTTAAAGCCACAGCTTCTAGAACTACCGGTTGTTCGGTACATTAATTTCCTACTACGATTACGGCTCCAAGGCGGGTAAGAACAGGAGACAGGTTTACCAGGTATTGCAGAAGTCATATTCGAACTTTGAAGCGTTATAGATTGATCAAAGAAGAAGCGAAAAGAGTGGCTGAAAACAACTGGATCTACCAATGCCTGGATCCACTCATGATACATCCGATAGGAATTAGCTTCTTTGGAGTTCGGCACCAAACCTAAGCTCGAGTGCCTTTGCTTCCTATGACGTCCTCTCCAAACCCGCCTTCTTTTTCTTAATTCTCTTCATCAATTTGTAAGCATAAGGCACACTTCGGTACATGTCCGAATTTCTTGTACCTTGCGCCGCGTGACTCAGTCGACAATTCTTATTACCGTGGTACCGGTGGTAATATACTTTATTCCTCACTGTAATTTGTTTTACGATAATATCATTTACCTGTACTGCGTATTGTTTGCGCCTCTCGACTATTTGTTTTGACAAATTTTTTTCTTCAATCGCTGTATATAAGACTCGCTAACATCTACGTGGTTGATGAAGAGTGAGAAACAGCAAGGGGGAAAGTCTGATTTCAATGATTTCATTTGATCGGAGTCTTGAGATCCATGAAAGAAACGGTCCCACCATACCAATTACACCGGCTAGTATCTTTTAAGTTCTTAGAGTAGTACCATTGGATGGAGAAATTTGACATCATATTACGTCTTCTAGATACCAAATCAATATACCGGTAGTTTCCCACACTTTTTAGCGCCGAAAAGGTATTCAGCTCTTTCCGACTTCAGAAATCCATGGAAGGACTGAAGTCGTCCAGGGATGTACCAGTAGTACGGCTGAAGATAAACTTCAAAATGACGATTGTGAGCTCAAATTGCACCAAAATGTAGCCAAAGTGAAGGAGAATTCAGTGGTAACAATATATATATCAAGCCTGCAATACAAAATTCTTGAGAAAATCGATCTTGAAGTTATTATATCTGAATTTTTCCCTCATTCTGTAATATACTGTGTATCGTTCTCATATTAACTACTTGAAATCTATCAACATTCTCCCAACGCGTGCGCACGCGAATTCATAAGCTAAAATTATAATTTAATTATATATTATGTATGTATACGTATACATGTGCATGCGTGCACGCGTGCACGGTGCACATGTGTAATTTAAATTTTAAAAATTTCGCCACAAAAAAGCTACAACACTCGCTATTCCCGCGTTGTCTCCAACCGCGGTACTTGGACAAGCTCTCAGGTGCTTAACTGCTGCCGATCGAACGAGAGACGGTGTTGCCACCTGGATATGGTCGTAGCTGTATGCTGGTTCCGCGGATTGAACGCGGGGCCTTCAGATCTTCAGTCTGACGCTCTCCCAACTGAGCTAAACCAGCCAATTCCTTGAAAACCAAGCTACTTGTGACAAATAAAAGATGTTGGTTTCTATGCGGCGTGCGGCGCGAGCCGCACGAGCCGCAGGAAATATTAATCTTGGTAGTGGAATGAGTATTGCGTATTGAGAGCGGGTTTTTGCCTGTCAAGCATAGGTATGTGCAACTAAATAGAATGAAAGCTCCGCGAATCATCTATCGCATGTTAGCCGGCCATCCTGTACGCCAGCGAGGAAAAGCCCCGAGCAAGATTCCTTATACTCCTTTGGAGTCGATGATTCAACACTTGGGCTTGATTGCCGCGATAGAACCATGGCCAGACATACCCCATGCTATGCCGCCATGGGATAACGCGGCGACGAGAGACTGGGTAGGCCCTGATAATCGCAGAGCCTACAATGCACATGAATGAATGAATTTTCTGTATTTATAGCCCTTTGCCACCTTGTGACCGAGTTAGGCTCTATAGAGTACTGCGTACCTCGAATATTTGTCCGCTTGGCAGACG
>JAKTQJ010000141.1:0-21226 GCA_030558835.1 Blastobotrys illinoisensis | reverse complement strand
TGCACAATTTTGCTCAGGATATGCCGAGTTGCAGACTTCATTGTGGGCCATAGTGGGTTCTCACTCGGTCGCAAGTAGGGAATATTCCCATTGATCTCGCGATAGTGGGCGCCCGTGCTGTCAGACTTGAAGGCCTTTTTCCATGCCTTGCGTGTTCGTCGTTTGACCCGAAGCCGCAGGTCAGCGGTCGTCCGCCAACAGCGCCTGACACGTCGAACCGGGCGTTTACGCCAAGGTGCTCGACGGGGCCAATAAATGTGCTTATAGATCCTCTGTTGCGTCTTCATCCACTCTTTGAACTCATTGAGTGCTGTTTTCGGCTTGCTTTCCGCCATGGCCTCCCGTAACGGATTGTTAGGGTTGAGATGGCGAGCGATCCGAATGGCATTGAAGTGCCACAGCTCTCTCATTCGGTCAGACAATGGTACCACCCCAGCATCGTTGTGGAGTGCCAGCGTGGAAGAACCTTTATAGGCGCCTAACGTCTTCCTCAGCGCAAAGTTCTGCACACGCTGCAGCCGGTCCTTGTTAGTTTGAGCTATCCGGTGGTACCAAATGTGGGCGCCATATTCCAAGATGGGACGCACACATCCAACGTATAACCGTCGCAGATCCCTACCAAAGACCACTGCAATCGCGCCGTGGGGATTGGTTACCCCCCGTGGCCCTGATTTCGGGAGACCAACCCTTGAAGGGTTAAGAGCCTTTTTTTCATTCATTTAATCAATTATTTCATTCATTCATTTAATCAATTATTGTCTATATAGGCAGCCTAAGGGCTAGAAGACATCAATACATAAAAATCCAATCAAAATAATAATAACAATCGCTTTCAATTATTGTCTATCTCGAGCCGCACGAAATGCGGCTTATGCGGCTTAATACAACTCTTAAATGCAGAAAAATATGTCTTCAGCATCTGCTTTGATGGCCAAGTTGGTAAGGCGCGTCACTAGTAATGACGAGATCGTCGGTTCGAATCCGGCTCGAAGCATTGGCGTTAGTGGTTTAGTGGTAAAATTCATCGTTGCCATCGATGAGCCCCCGGTTCGATTCCGGGCTAACGCATTTTTTGCGCAGCGCTCGCGCGCTTTTTATAAAAATTTTATAAAAAATTGCTGGTTCCGCGGATTGAACGCGGGGCCTTCAGATCTTCAGTCTGACGCTCTCCCAACTGAGCTAAACCAGCTACTACGGAACTCCATATTCTTGATGCAATAATAAGGTAGAAATGACCTTCATGCGGCGCGTGCGGCTTGAGCCGCACAACGCCGCATATGCTTCAGATGAGTCCCCAGCTGGCACGGCGTTAATTGCACAGACACCTCATCAGTTGCACCAGTATGAGGGCTCCGGTCTCAGGTCTTTTCAAGGGTTGGTCTCCGGAAATAAGGGCCACGGGGGGTAACCAATCCCCACTGCAACAGCCGCACCCAGTGCGGCAACGACAATATTACAACACATGAACGAATGAATTTTCTGTATTTATAGCCCTTTGCCACCTTGTGACCGAGTTAGGCTCTATAGAGTACTGCGTCCCTCGAATATTTGTCCGCTTGGCAGACGTTTCGACATATTATAACAAATTAATGAAGTTCAAACCATTTGACAGATGGGGCCAATTAGTCAACGCTCTTGCGTTGATGGCACGAGGGAACCCTTCCTTCTCGAGCGAAAGTTCGTGTAACACCATATCACGCGACAAAATGACACTATTCCGCAGAATACTGGGGAAAAAACCTACACCAGCCACCCGAACTCTATAGAGTACTGCGTGCCTCAAATATTTGTCTCTATTGCGAATGATCATTCGTTTGTTCGTTTAATCAATTATACCGTTATGGTAGTGTCTATGTAGGCAGCCTAAACGCACTAGACATCATTTCAATTAGTCTAATCAAAATAATAACAATCTCTTTGAAAATAACCTTGAGTTCATCCATACTATCGCATTTGCGCCATGGGGAATGGTTGGTCCACCGTAGCCCTGATTTCAGGGACCAACCCTTCAATAAATTTGGGACTGGAGCGTTCAGACTGGTGGAGTCGACAAGGTCTCTTTGCACTTAACGTTATGCTAGCTGTGGACATTTTTGAGTGAACAATACTGACTGTCTGAGTCCGTACGAAGTGCCTAGCAATGCAGATAGGTCAAGAGTCGCGCTTGCTTTCCGGAAAACGGACCTCTGCGCGTTGTGCCAAAGCATCATTACAGCAGCTGAAACCTTCTAGCGCTCTAAGGTCATCAATGCATGACCCCTGGAAGGTTAACGGGATACGCACCCACTATACCGCGTAGTTTCTAAGTGATGTGCGTCACCTACCTAGGGGGATTTTATATGACGTCTATGATTGATCCAGCCATTCGGCTATGTACGGCGGTACCGGTTTAGAGTAGAGATCTACACAATTAAATGCCACAATTCACGCTTGTGGTAAATTTTGATTGTGCTACCTCGGGGGGTTCTAGCACAGGTATTCTATCGTAGATACATTGTATCAGTTGTCAATTTCACGTAAGGCATTATCGGCGATTACAATATACATTGTACTGACTATAGGCATAGCCGAGACTGGTTAAACAGTGGCTGGGCGTAACGTGGTTGAGGCAGGAGGTAACGAGGCATGCAGAGAAATCAATATGTCGATTGTTTTTGGATAGAAGTTTATTCACGTAGCCAAGATGTAGACTGCAGTGCGACCGCCGATTACCACATCAGTACGCAAAATGTGCGATGAACAGCGTCAGGGATCAGCGTGGCACACGTACAACAGCCGTAAGCTCTGGTTTAGAGATAGCGTACAGGAGGTGCCAATGACGTGTATGGGGAAGCCTATGAATACATGAACAATGAGATCCATGGTTATCGTCCTTACGATCCGGAGCGTACGCGGGGTGCCTGTGACGCTTTGCTTGGCGTCTCGAGGGAACGGAGCACGATGCGCCTATGCATGTGCTGCATAACGGAGTCCGTGCAAACGTGGGGTATACGATAAGCTATGCAATATACATGCACTGATAAATGTGTACACACTGTACTTGGGAAGACGACGTAGTTACTTAGTTAGATGATGGGGTGCGTCTAGGGGGGGGGGGGCCGGTAATGTTGCGCGCATTTTGAGATACTGTCGACTCAGTGATAGAAAAAGGGGGCGAGGCATGCAGTATAGGTGGACACTCATAAATAGAAACGGGGGTGCCGATTTCAATCAAGACAAGCCGACAAGGACAAGTCGACAATTCAGCCGTCTTGACCAAAAACGTGTAGTCACGTCTAACTCCAGGATAGAGCAAATAGGGAATAGAAAGTAATGGTAGCCAATAGAGCAGAAGACAATACGGATTGCAAGGTATTTTTTGCCGAGCAGAACAAGTCGTCACACCGCAGACCTCGATAAACACTAATGGGGAATGCAGAGGGCGCCAAAAAGTTTGAAGAGTGCGGCTGGACCGGCTCGAACGGGAACTCATGCATCCCCCAGGCTACTGCCTGGCGTGCAGTGGAGGAACCAACGTTCGTTTGTTTTTCAAAGATCACCATCATGGAGGGGTTCGATCTTAGCATACGTGGGCTTGAAAAACGACAAAACTCAGTAGACACTGCTCAATATACACAACACACAACGAGATTCAGTACAACGCTACCCAACGGTTTTGGATATTGTTGCGATTGACTCAGTGGTTCCGTCTTTGACCATGGTCTTGCAGTGTACTAGCCGGTGTTTCGCGGCTAGTACGTATGCATAGCCTGGCTGCAGAAGACGGCAGCAATTCACACCGTTGGGCACCCTGGCGCCCCTAACCAGCATGCCCAGCCGCGATAAGGTCCCCAACGCACTTCCTCCACCCAGCCCCAGCCTCAGGCCAAAAAAATAACACCCGCTCACCGTCCCCTGGAATATCTTTAATATCCAGGGATAGTAAAGGGTGCCAACGGTGCGGAATTGACGGCCTACTTTTGCAGTCCATTCTTCGAGGCACTGTCTGAGACAATGAAATCTGGGGTAGGCAAGCCCGCGCAACACATGACACTCCCCCGCCTTTCAGGCTGCCTGGGGTCCCCCCCCCCAGCCATTCGCAAAGCCCAAGAAGCCCAAAAGCCATCCCATCTTGTTACTGATCCGCGTCGCATCTCCATTCTACAAGCAGTAGCAGTACGTACGTCGTAGTAGTAGAGACGCAGCTTATTACGGTCGAGCCAGACGTGATCTTCACAGTACAGCCAGACACTCCCCCCCCAGCCAGGAACCTGCAGCCTGGTAGAAGCTACCCCTCAAAACACAACACACGTACTGTGGTAGCCCCCTCTCTTTACAGTTGTACCGACACAGCGTATATATAACGGGCTCTATTTCCTCGAGGCGGGCTATAACATTTTTGTAGACCATGTCCCCTATCCCAGTGGTGCGACAGGGCCGGAGCAACTCGAGCACGGGCATCAAGTGCCACGTCTGCTCGCGCGAGTTCTCCAAGAACGAGCACCTAAAGCGGCACCTGCGGTCGCACTCCAAGGAAAAGCCCTACGAGTGCACCGAATGCAAGAAGCTCTTTGTGCGCCGCGATACGCTTTCGCGGCACACCAAGTCCCACCACGGCAGCGTGCTGCCCAAGAAGACCACCATCAAGCGCAAGCGCGCCACAAGCACAAGCGGGCTGGATTCTCTCTCTGCGACCGTCTACCCGGTCGAGAATGTGCGACACAACTCGGTCGTCGAGCTCTACTCGGGCTATGCGCCGCACGCTGCTGCGCCGGCCAATTCCGGGCTGAGCGGCCTGTCGAGCAGCCTGCCTACGGGCTTGGAGAGCGACGCCCACAGTATGGAGTCGTCAATTGCCGCTGCTGCGGCGCTGGCGGCCGTGCCCCCCGCAAATAGCCAGCCGCAAGCGCCCAGTTCACAGGCAATGCCAAGCTCGCTCGCCACAGACCAGCTCGTGTCTGACAGCGATGGGCTCAACGAGTACCTGGCGTTCCTGGCGCACAATTTTGATCAGCAGCCGTCTCCGGTGCCGGCGCTGTGGGGGGTTGAGAACAGCAGCAGCGCTAGCAGTAGTGGCGGCGACAGTCCTCTGGCGCTCTCTCTGCACGACGACTTGGTCATCGACGAAGCGCTTTCGCCGACTTCGCGCAAGCCCGACTTGTCTTGGCCCCCCGTGTTTGACTTTGAATCTGATGAACTGTACCCGCGGGATGGGTACAAACGACGCATTGTAGACGACCCACTAACCTCCTTCCAAGGTATTTCTTGGTAATGACTCCTTATTTATTAATATATCTATTCACCAGCGTTTTCGCTCCAATTGACCGGCACCTTGTAATATACTTTATTTCTCCCTTCGTGCAATGGTTCATGCAATGGTAGTGTAAATGCGGTATTGGGTCAGGTGGATGTGTGCTGGGGAGGTGCATGACCCGATTCGCAAATTACCGCCAATCCCTGAAGTGTGCCGAGGTTGCGGTAGCTTTTCTTTGGCCCTCGGGAGTAACGAATGCGGTGCAGCGAATCGTTGGATTATTTGGATCATAGGGCTTCTCTATAATGCGGGAGTATTATACACTAAATTACTCATCCTTTCATTACAGTATTATACAGTTACGCTGTGGTCGTGCGCCTCCTTGCAATTTTCGTAAATCGGAACATTGAGCGTCGTGGTCAATTACAGCTCTACAGGTATATGGCTACCGATATCTCGAGCACCGCAAGGAGCTTTGTACGGACACTAACGGGCATTGGACAATTGAATTGCTTGCAAAACCGTTCCATAGCCGTACCACGGGGTTATTGTGCACCTGCATGCACTACCCTTACTAAACAGTCGCTCCCCACAGTCCTATCGCAATGCTTATTGCTACTCTTATTACAACCTTATTACAACCTTATTACAACTTTATTAGGTACAATACCAATTGAAAAATTTCTCTATTGTCAACGACTCCGTCGAAGCTGATTACCGTAGACTTAATTTATGGGGAGGTAATCCCGCAGGCTACGGTGCAATTACCGGTATTGCAATTGGTAGACAATTACAATGTATAGCAAAACTTGATAGGTCTCATGTACGCTGCTCCAGGAACTTTCAAGCACCATAATAATGTATTGCAGTTCCACCATTATTAATATCAATGACGGCCCGAATTAGCGATGCCGGGCTAAACGGCGGGAACTCGAGGTGGTAACATCGGCCCGATAACTCCAACGCGATGACAGTATCTACACCCTTTCACAGTACACCACAGCACCCCTTGGCAACGCGCACAACAACTGCCATCATTGGTAACAATCCTGCCGGTGGGTCACATAATTCATCTCGTATTGCGCCGCTAATACACCGTGGGATGGGCTCGATCGACCGGTGCCAAGCCCTCGCGTGGGTCCAACATCTGTTCGGGCGAGGAGTAAAGAGCGGCCTTTTTTTTTTCGTCGCTGATCTGGGGTAAGATGGATGCGAACTCATGGATATAAAAAAAAAGCCATCCCAGTAGATATTCTGCCATATCTTGGACTAAATGGGCTGGTTTGATAAGAGCCGCAGGCCGGGCGACGAGGTCGTCTGCGAACCTCCGCCCCAGGCGGACCAGCTGATGGAAAAGAAAACGGATACATCCGGCGTAGACGAAGAAGATAATACAACTACGCCGGTAGCAAGCGACAGGGAAGAGTCCCAGGAGGGGGCCGGGCACGAAATGACAAAAGAGGATATAGAAAAAGCCAAGGAAAGCTGGCGGGCCTCGAAACAGAACATTGCCAGGGTGGTTGCAACCTTCTACGCTTTCCTGGTTCTGGGGATGAACGATGCCACCCTCGGTGTGCTGCTTCCATCCATAGAAAGCCACTACAAGCTCGACCATTTGGTCGCCTCGGTGGCCTTTGTAACGCCGTTCTGCGGGTACTTTATCGTTGCTCTGCTCAACGACTTTCTCCACCGAAAGGTTGGCCGCTGGGGGGTTTGCGCAATGGGTACGAGCTGCCATCTCATTGGATTCATCATTTGCATTACGGCGCCGCCGTTCCCCGTGTTTGTCATCGGGTACCTTATCATTGGGTTTGGCGGCGGAGGCATTGACTCGTCGATGAACGCTTTTGTCGGCGGGCTGCAAAACGCCAACCAGCTCATGGGCTGGCTGCATGCGTTCTATGGCGTAGGCGGTATCCTCGCGCCGACTTTTTTCCAGGCCATGGTCGCTGCCAATGTCAAATGGAACCTCTGCTATTCCGTGCTAATTGGCCTGGGCGCCCTCGATTTCATCGTGACCTTCGCAGCCTTTTATGGCGACACGGGTAAAGTGTATCGCAAGACTCTCGACGAAGACAACAACGACGATAATAAGAGCTCCATCCGCGTGGTGCTGACCAACAAAATTGTGTGGACGATGGCCATTTCGCTCTTCCTGTACGTTGGCAGCGAAGTTACCATTGGTGGCTGGACGTCAACTTTTATGATTGAGGCGCGCAACGGCAATATAGATAAGATGGGCTACGTCACCACCGGGTTCTGGACTGGCCTGGCCGTGGGCCGAGTCGTTCTCGGGTACGTGACGGAATATTTCAAACACGAGGAGTGGTGTCTATTGGTGTACTACGTCTTCGTGTGCGTCTTTTTGCTTATTTTCTGGCTCGTCAAGCACCTGGTCGCTTCCGCCGTTGCTATCGCCTTTGCAGGGTTCTGGGCCGGTCCAGTATTCCCTGTTATTGTGGTGGTTGCCATTAAGAAGCTGCCCAAATGGCTCCACGTGTCTGGTGTGGGCTTTGCCGCGGCTTTTGGGGGTGGCGGTAGTGCTATTCTTCCTTTCGTTAATGGTATCATTGCGAACCACGTGGGTGTCAAAGTCCTGGGCCCTTATGTCTTTGCCATGTTCGCTGGTATGACTGTGTTGTGGCTGTTCCTCTTGTGGAGGACTCGCTAACCCTATGCATAATTCGTTAGAGGGCTCAATGGCTGTAATACTTAATTAACGACCATCATATGGGCTAATACGCTCGCTTATCAGCATGTGTAGGTTATTTTGTACATGCTTGTCGTGTCGCCGGCATAATCTCGGTTGGTTTACGTATATATGGGCGATGAAGATTAGATATAAAAGGTCGTATAGATTATCGACTGGTGTCACGCCTCTTCGTCAATTAGGGGATCATATAGAGTTAAAATATAATGTTGTCGTTAGATGACCACATGGCCTCATACACAGGATTGTCGTTTAGTCGCTTGCGAGCAATCTGGAGTATGTGACGCATGTTCACCGAGTGCATTACTCGATAGGAGAACATGCCATCGTCTAACTGGTCGAGATGCGAAATCAGGCTGTCCGCCGATTTTAAGACTGCCTTGGCTGCTTCGCGGTATTCCTCGATGTATGACGATTCAACCACTATCATGAGTGCCCGAGTCAGACAGAAATAAATAGTACTGAAAATAATGCATGGGGAAAAGAAAATGGATGGTGTCCATCTAGTGAGCGCGTAGAATGCGTTTCGCACTACTAGCTTGTCGTAGTTAGTGTTGCCTACAAATTGCGGCAGCAGTGGGGGCTCATGGGCCCGTGCCCCATGAAGGAACAATGACTTGACTGTGTCAAGATGTACTCTAACAAAGTAGCGTTCCTCGTCGCTCAAGGCATCGGGGAACTTACATTGCTCCAGAGTCTGCCAGATTGCGTCCGCTTGGGCCGGCTGGCATGCCGTCTTTCCATAGACTGTGTAAAACTGGACGCGGACGCGCCCGAGAAGGGTAGACACCGTGACCATGGCGGCGAAAAAGGGTGAGGCATTCACAGGGATAGGGGTTGTGACATCAGCATCTCGTATTAACATGGGACTGCCCAGCAGTGCACTCATCCAACGGTCTGCGATATATACAGAGTAAAACAGGGTTTGGATTGCTGTATTCTCGTGCGAATGATTCATTTTCAGCTGGAGACACCCTCGAGCCATCATAACGTAGTTGAATATGAGGGCATCTACCGTCTCGAAGTCGTCCGAGTGTACCTCCAATACAGAATGGCATAGCACAAGAGCAACAACATCCTCGAAAGATACGATAGGCCTGCTTCCCGAAATGATAAGCTCTTGTTTAATAAGGCTTCTCAGGTGCTTGAAATCCAATAGTGAATGGACCACGTCAGAGGTCCGTGCGGCAGCAGCATACACCGCTGCCTGGAGGAGTACCGACCCCGAAGTCAGCATTTTCTCGGATACAATTGGTAGGTGTACTCTAATCCCCGAGCAAAGCGCTTTCCAAAGCACTCGCCTCATCGATCTGCTCAGCTGTAGGTCCCCTGTAGGGTTCCACGATGCTCTGAGATGGTCACTCGTCTGGTAAATTTTGACAAATTCGACGCTGCCAAATCCAAGACCTGCGTGGACGGCTGTAGTCCCTGGGTCCTGGGCGAGCCATTGGGTGTATCCAGAGTTAGGGGCTAATGACGCATCTATTTCGGCGACCGCTCGACTTTTTCCGTTGAATAGGCAGGGACAACGACGTTTGGTGCACCGTTCACACGGTCCTTTTGATATTACGCATCGTGTTTTGGACAATTTGCACGCATCGCATGATGTCAGAGCCATAGTTAATTGCACCTGCTAGTGCCATCGAAGAAGGTAGAGAAGAAAAGGAAGGTAAAAAAAAAAGATCTTCTGCACTCTTGGCCAATGCCGGAATGCACATTTGAAACCCCTTTTTAAGCGGTGGTGGTAATTAGGCCTACCCTAGAAGAGATCTAAGATATAAGTCTAAGTAAAATTCCGAAATAATTACCTAGGTACCTTTTCTGATTCATTGATGCGCAGCAGCAAAAGAGCCCGCACGGCGTGCGAACAGTGCCGATTGACCAAAGTTCGTTGCGTATGGAGCGACTCGCTTACTTCTTGCGACCGGTGCCTCCAGCGCCAGCTCGTATGTTCAGTTATTCAAAGGCCACCGACCCAACAGAACTCCGAACAGAGCCTGTGGTATTTACAGAATGTGCAGCAGGAAATTGGGATCCTGTCCCCCGACCTCGAGGACAGCCCGCTTTTGGTCTTTGCCCTGGAGGCATTTGAGGCCGTATTTACACATGGCGACGTTGAATATTACATTACGGCCGCAAACCAGCTCTACCTCGACACTCCAGTACTCTCATTCGTCTCTACTGCGTCTATTGTGGCTTACCTTCACCTTCTTTTCTTACCCGGTATCCCGAATAGATACCTAATTGTGTCACGCCTGGTGCGCATGGCTCTCTCCTGCCGATACCATATCCTGTCTGCGACTATGACCGATAACCTACACGAGTACGCAACCTGGTGGGGATGCGTTCTGTGGGATAGGTGGATATCTGCCGTAGAAGGTGTACCGCCGATGGTACTCGAGGCGGATATGACTACCCCCTCTCCTGCGATGATTCTAACTAACCCAACAGAATGGCAGGTAAGATTCATTGCGCTATATGAATCAATTATGAACGGCCGGCTTGCAGATGCAATGGCCGTATTCAGGCACTGGCCGTACACGAGTGTGCACAGGGATCTCGTTCAATTATACGGTACCAACTCTGTCAGCAATACCAGCCACCGCAACCACTACTACAGAAGAGAATAGTATTCTATTGATGCCATATAGACCCGAGATACTGTTATGAATGAAATGACCAAAATGGATACGCTAAAAGCCCCGGGATCCCTTACCGAGAATCCCATATTCCGATCTGCGGAGTGTACTGACTCGCCCATCATCTGTACTTAACCTACCTCGTAGTCACACATCAGCCCGTCTTTACGCCCTAGTTTATCCGATTTTCAGATCATCGGGGGTACTACAGTACTGTACCATAGTGTGACGTCGGCAAGGGTCCCGACAATGTCGCCAAAAGTGAGACACCCCAGCAGCCGTGGCCCGTTTTCTTTGAAAAGTTAATGAACAGGTGTTCTACATGAGGAAAATTTTCCGTGGGGGAGGTGAAACCTCTAAGCGGGGAATTGCAGAAGTATTAAGCACAGATCGTTAATGCAATGAGACGTGGATGGGGGTCAATTGGCCGTACATGTCGATAAATATGAGTTGCACCGCCTTGGCCAGCATTATGGAAAAATAGCACTGCTTTTCTTCCCGCATGAGCAAAATATCCGTATCATGTGTATCTCCGGCAATTTATGCTAAGCTACACACACCCAGCCATGCGGGCTGGTCTCCCTTACTTCCGAGTGCAGGATGCTTCGGGCCTCGCCGAGCCTCCGAGAGGCAATGATAGCACCACCCGCTACCCCCATGTGCCGTGCCTCTTAGTAATACAGTAGAGAATTTAGCAGATGGCGCCTTGCGTGTTACTTTAGCAAGCTACTAATACAGGACCTAAAGTTTTATGCACACTTATAACCGTCGTAAATAGTTGGACTTTGCCAAGACAATGTATTATTCTGCAGCCTCAAATATATGTGGAACATTAGCTTTAACGAATAGTCAATAAGAGCTCATTTCTTAAACACAATGCGCATGTACTGCGAGGGGTAGCGGAAAGCTGACCGAAACTACGCTTACAATACATTATTCGGTAGTGCGATGGTGCATTACAGATAAGCGCAAACAATATGATATGAATTTTATCCAACACGGCCCATAAGCATTTCTTGATTTACCTGATTCAACAATATGCGGCTCGCGCCGCACACGCCGCACTGTTTCCAGATAGCTTGGGAAAGATGTGTAGTTTGAAATTTTGACCCTGAATCCCTCTTAGTATCGTAATATATGTATCTTCAGTGGCAAAGCATGGACTAATGAATCGAGTCGGCAGTATTGCTATTATATTTAATGCTCAGTAGACCGACGTGACCCCCTCCTCACTCTATGGTAAGCAATGACCCAAAAATGCATCGAATTTCCTTGTTAGAAACACTTAAAAATCATAAGAATTTAATATCTGTTTAATATCTATCCGCTAAAAAACGGTTATGCAACCCTGCATAAGCGCCAACTGTCGGCACCTTACCTTGCAGAGTGCGGATCTCGGCACATTGTTCGGCACGCTTATGATGGCTCTACGTGTCCACTTTCGAGGGAAGAGGTGCATGAACCAAATGCATCTGTTTTTTTTTTTTATCTTATCAGGATTACCGGTAGTGTAAGCCATATTTGTAGATCCTTATGTACCCCAATTAAAGCATAAAACAGGAGAAATTAAATTAAAATGTAGAAAAAAATAAATAATCATAAAATCGTCATCATCATAATCACGCGGTGATCTTCCAGGAAGACTGGCCCATGGGCTGGGGCCTGATTGGCTGTGGACTAGGCAAGGGACTCGAGTCGACATTTACACGACGGCTATAATCCCGGCCAAATTCCAACTTAACATCATATGGGCACGGCTGGTCGGTCTGCTCATAGTAGCTGTAGGTAGGCACTGGATCAGTAGCAGCATCCTCCTCCGAGGGCCAGAACAAACTAGCAATCTTCCGAGCTCGCGCAATAACCGCAGGGAAGGTGAAACTGGCAGGTGAGTACCCATTCAGTTCAACTGACATGGTAATCTCATACTGCCGGGAGCTGAGTTCGGTGAAGTAGTTTGGAACAAGTTTTCGCTTATCAGACGGTAGTGCAAGCGGAGAAGTAAGAGTGCAAATGTACATTGGCCTGCCGGTCTTGTTATTGTACTCGAGCCTCCACTCTGGCCGTGAAAACGGCGCGACCTGCGAGGAGAATGTATCCTTTGCAGTATGAACCTGCGGGTCGTCGTGATGCGGATAATACTGTCGTGGACTCGTAGTCGAAGTAGTCAGAGCCGACAGCTTGTATGCCACGTTCTTGACCTGTGGAGGGGGCATCTGGGGCTGCATTGTCGTCGCATCAATCTCAAAAGCCAATTGGAGACTGACCGTGGGAGCAATTCCCTCCGCTAGATAAAACACAGGCGGTTGGGCCAGCGCAAAGTGCAGCTTGTGCTTGGTTGGACGCTTGAGAATACCGTGCTTGACATTACGCGTACCCTCGTAGAGCATTGGAGCCAGACGGATCGCTGGATAGGACGGCATGACCCGCAGATACTTGTACTGCTGCGCCTGGTAGAGGTCCTTGGGGTTCCGCGAAGCGTTCAACTGGGTCCCTGGCTTGGTGACCCGGGCACGGATCCGGTACGAAATGACTAGAGAGCGGTCATTAACGTCCGCAGTGTGGTCTCCCGTCTCCGAGTGGGTTCCTACACTCGGAGGCAGTTGATAGTGCAGCGGAAGCTGCGAAGGGAGCCCGGTCGCCGACTCCTCGCAAATAGTGTGAGGAATGACAAATGAGAAGGTAAACGAGTACTCGAGCCCTTTGCGGAAGACTCGATCATCTGGGTAAGCCTCGTCTTGGACGCGGTGACGTGCGATAGAGGTAGACTTTGTGAACGAAGCCTTCTCACAAATTTCGCCACGGACAATCGTCTCAGCGACCTGGAGATCAATCAGAAGCTTTTCAAATGGAATGTCCTGGGTGGGGCGAATGAAGAGGCGCCCTGTGATGCAATCTCCTCTATTAAATGTTGCCTTGTCGTCTTGATCAATGGCGATGGTGAGCGCAGACTTGGTGTTCGTCGGAGCCATTGGCCGCGAGAGCACCCGAATGTACGAACCCGTGTCATAGTCTGGCGGTTTGCAACTAAAATAGTCTCCGCCATCCTGGGGTTCTGGTGGAGGTGTGATAGGAGTGGTGTAAAAGTAGAACTCTCTGGGCGACTGCTGCTGCAGTGGCTGGAAAGGATAGTAGGTGTTCGGCATACGAAGAACCAGCTCTCGGTAGCGTTACAACAAACTAGTGAGCCACTCCAAATAAAGGGCAAAAAAGTACAAAATATCTATAAGGAAGTAAAATATAAAGGGGGGGGGGGGGAGGGATCATTATATATAATCTAATAAACCGCAAAAGTTTCCCGTCTGTCTTGCCTGCCAGTTGCCCGCCTGCACGTTGAAGCTTGCCCGTCAGTTAGTAAGAGGTATGCTGCAGCATATGAACACCCCCAATTCAGGTATATTCTCCACCTCACCCCCCTCTTCCACCGCCGCGGGAATACCTGTTACACGGCCAGGCCCGAACCTCTCATCCACCTTTGTCCTTTAGGAGCAATGTTGTCCTCGTCTCCATAGTTTGTGGTGAAAAATTGTCTAATTCAACTGTTTTGGAAATCCAATCGGCGGCCGAGCCGGTGAGACGCACGCTGTGCGGCTTTGCCCTGAAAGGGAAGTACAACCTTAGCAGTACGTAAAAAAAACCTCCAAAAAGTCACGTTATCCGCCAGGCGAAAACTCTGCGCACCCATCCCTGCCAAGCGAACACACTCCCTACCCCTTGGGCCCTACAATTCCCTGTCGTTTTTGTTCAAAAATATGTTTGTTGACATTTGCTACAGAACGTTAGTATCCAGGCCTCATGTTCGAGAGGCTTTCGACTTGTTCCACGTTAATGGCTCATCTCGCGCTGCATGTCTTAAAACGCACCGCCGATCCCACGCTTGTACATTGAGTCTTTTTTTAACTACACACTCGCGCATTTCACTCTTATCGTATGTACAATGACAGTTGCAAAATCAGGGTGAGAGTCACTATGATGTAGTATTTCATTTCTTATGTCCAGGCTCGGCCAGTATTGCGACATCCGGTTTGCGGTTGAAAGACACGGCTGGGCGTGTTGTAAGGTGTAACCCTCAGAATGTACACTCTGCAATTAAGTTGCCCTTGCTGAAGCGTATAGTGGAGAAGGCTGCTGCAGTCAGTACACCTCCTACACACACACTGTATTTGCAACCCATGCCATGTGTTGCTTGATATCCTGCCTATATGAGCTTGCTGTAGGATTATCCATGTAGAGTTGCTAGGACGCCAGTGTCTCTGTCTTCTTTTAAGACGGCCACCGCCGGGCCATCACCGTGTTGATGTCACCGTACTGCGGGTGCTGCGCTCCGTGATCCACACTGCCGTTGCTGGTCTGCGACATTTGTAAGTAAACATAGTACCGGGTACGTATATACCAGTACATGGCCAGAAATTCATATGTTAAACCGTTTCGAACATTCGAGATTCGATATCCCAGGATCATCGGCCAGGTACGTAGTATTGTGTCCGGAACCTCAATGCCCACGCGATTATTCGCTAATTTGTTAGCTCGGTGCCATGAATAAGGTACTAATTACTATTTTGTAAGCTTCAGGGGATTGTTTATACAGGATTTGAAATGAGGAGCGCGCGCAGATTTCACCTGCATGTTTTCGAAATGGAATATAAACATAAACACGACCAGCAGCTTTCCATTAGATTTCGTAGGTGATCTTGGATTTTGGATACTTACTGAGGGCCGAGCTTTTAATCCCCGGTTACGACGATGTCAATCACTCCGCGTGGACCCAAGCGAATGACCTACGACAGTTCAGGCACTGATTCAGACTCTGGGCACGACAGTTCCGACGACGAGGCCATCAGTGACTTGATCTCCAACGGCGCAGCTGGATCTGACAAGTCGAATAAATGGAACAATACCACAGCTCTTGGGAGCCTATCTTACTCCATCAGCACCAGCCCCAAGAAGAGTCCACAAAAGGTACCCATTAAGAAAAAACCCGATGATGCACTTGATGCTCTCGGTGACAAACTTGGAGGGTTGCGTTTGAACAAACCTGATCTCGAGCCGCCTAAGAATGCTTTCTTCTCAAAGCTACAAGAGGCCCAGAGCCGTCATGAGAAGTCAAGAACGGCTGCCCCAAACAAGGATGGTCAACCTGAGCCCAAGAATAAGGACTCGGCTGCCCAACCCGGGCCCAAAATTAAAGATGCAGCTTCGGCTGCTGGGCTTCGCCACTCCAAAGACCATTACAAGCTTGCCAAGAGTAAGCAGAAGCCGACTGAAAAGCCCAACTTTCATACTCCTGAAAAGAGCTTCCGAAATACCCCTACCAAGAAGTATGAAGACACCAAGACTTTTAACACTCCAGCCCAGCGATACAATACCTTTAAGAGCTCCTTTTTGACTCCAATGAGTCCTAGTTCAAAGCATTGGGGCCACCGCATAACTCCTGCCGAATTGTACGAACCCGTGCCAGTGAGCTCCCCGGCTCCTCAAAGGTCGGTTCCGCAAAATGCCCGATGGGGTACAAAGAACGACTTTTCGGCATTTGCATCTGGTAATAATCTTCCTGATGTGGTTAGCTTCTCAGGGGGGGTCGATATCGCGGCTGGTGACCCAAAGAAGGCAATTTTGGATTTATTGGAGAGCCTAAAAAGCGACGAGGATGCCAACGAAGATGGGTCTAATGAAATTGACGGGCTTTTGGTTCCATTACTACCCCACCAAGTCAAGGGCATCAAGTTCCTGAAAAAGCGCGAAAGCCGCAAGCTTGAGAACAAGGGTGGGTTTTTGTTTGATGATATGGGTCTTGGTAAGACTGTTCAGTCGATTTCATTGATCCTCTCAAACCAGAAGAAGAAGAAGTCTAATAAGGTAAAGAAAGAAGACACCAAAGTGAAGAAGGAAGATACCACAGTGAAGAAGGGAGAAGAAGAGAAAAAAACTGCCAAAAAGGAAAAGAAAGAGAAGGAGAAAGAAAAAGAGGAAGATGACCCTAACGAGATTAAGGCGACTTTGGTGGTATGCCCAGTCGCTTTGACTACGCAGTGGGCGGATGAAATCCGCTCGAAAGCGCCTGGACTCAGGGTCTACATTCACCATGGCCAGCAGCGATACAAGAGCAGCGAAAAGTTCCACGAGTATGATGTTATTGTTACAACCTTTAGTGTCATGGCATCAGAAGGGCGTGCCCTTACCGAGCTTTTGGCGAAAGAAAAATCAAAGCTTGGCCCACCGGGACCCCTGTTTGACAAAAAATGGTGGAGGATTATCCTTGATGAGGCCCATACGATTAAGAATCAGGACTCCAAGACGGCCAGAGCTGCGTATTTGCTAAAGTCCGACCGTCGATGGTGCCTTACCGGCACTCCTGTTCAAAACAGCATTGATGATCTCTATTCGTTGGTTCGGTTCATCAGAGTCAAGCCGTATTGCGACTTTGCTACCTGGAATTCGAAAATCGGCGAGCCACTCAAGAAACGGACAGTTGCTGGCTCGGGATTGAAAGTGCTGCATGTGTTCCTCTCGGCCGTTATGCTACGTCGGACCAAGGCAGTATTAGGTTCCAGTGGGGTCATTCTCCCTGCTCGGCGACGACAAATTGTTAGTGTCGACCTTAACGAAGAGCACAGACGGGCCTATAAGGAAATCGAGGTACTTGCTCGGGATCGGGCTGACTGGATGGTGGAACACAAGGTGTCCACGAGCTTTATTGCATCTTTGACTATTCTTCTTCGGTTGCGACAGGCATGTGACCATTCTAAGCTTGCGTTTGATGGGTTGGACGATAAAAAGGGCGCATTTGAAAAAAGAATAAGGGAACCAGAGCGTAACCCTTCCACTGAGGATGATGATTTGGCGCGTTTGTTGGGTGGACTCACAGTTGAAGATGAGGAAGACGAGGGCTATGGAGATGACGAGATAGTCAAGCCTAGCCCCAAGATGGAGGCACTGATGAAGCTACTCAAGGAGGAGCCTGACCGAAAGACGATTGTATTCAGCCAGTTCACGAAGATGATGGATCTTGTCGGGCCCCATTTCACGAAGAACGGCATCAAGTATGTTCGGTACGACGGCAGTATGAAAAGGGACCAGCGAGATGCAGCACTGAACCAACTGAGGGAGGATAAGAGCACCAAGGTGCTGTTGTGTTCGCTCAAGTGCGGAGCGTTGGGGTTGAACTTGACGGTTGCCAGCCGAGTGATTATCGTTGATCCGTGGTGGAATCCAATGATTATTGAGCAAGCTATTGACCGAGTGCACCGTCTGGGTCAAACAGTGCCAGTAGACGTTTATGAGCTTGTGGTCAAAAATTCAGTTGAAGAGAAGATGATGGCTCTTCAAGACAAGAAGCGAGCTCTTGCCCAAGGTGTTCTTTCTGGTGAGGATCAGTTGATAAACAAGCTCACATCAGAAGAGCTCACCAGTCTCTTGCAATAATTTTTTTTTTACCTAATGCTGATTATTAATTAAGTGGACTACCAGGCTAAAGCTCCTTGCCAGTGTCTTTGCTGTTTTTGCTCTCCTTCTGCTGCTGCTCGACAGCGTTACTAACTCGAGCCTGCAAGGCTTCTAACCGCGTGGTTTTGATGTTGTACTGCTGCGCATAGTTCATCACCTTCTTGATCGTACTCTGGAGCGATCCAGTCACGGGCGACAGAACCAGGTCGACCGAGCCGCCAACAACATTGCCAATGAGAACCTCGAGGCCGTCCGTGATGGATTGGAAAAAGGGCCCGAGCAAAATATTGCCCACAACCTGCGAGAGCCCTCCAGTCAGCGGGCTCAGGGCCGACGCCACCGAGCCAGCAAGGTTGTCAATCTGGCCGTCGAGCCCCGTGAGCAGCGAAGTAACGGCCTGGGCGCCGCCGCGGCCGGGGTCGTTTTTAAACGTGTTCATGAGCTCGTCGACGCGCTGCTGGGCGTTGGCAATGCCGGCCTTGACCGAGTCGATTGCGTTAAACTGCCGCGCTTCTATCTCCACCTCCTCGTCGCCGCGCTTAGACTTTTCCTTGTTGCGGTCCTCCACGGCCCGGTTCTGCAGCTGCACCCGCAGGCTCTCAATGCGCGTATTGTTGATCTTGTACGTCTGCGAGTAGTTGGACAGCTTGGACAGCGTCGTCTGCAGCGCCCCCGTGATGGGCGACATTGCCAGGTCGACAGAGCCGCCCACAAGGTTGCCAACGAGCACCTCGAGCCCGTCCGTAACGGACTGGAAAAACGGCCCGAGCAAAACGTTGCCAATGGCCTGCGACACGCCGAGCGTGAGCGGCGAGAGCGCCTCGGCCACCGTCGCCGCCAAATTGTCCGCCTGCCCGTCAATGCCCGTCAGCACGTTGACCACAACGGCGGCGCCCGCGTGCGCAGGGTCGCTGCGAATCGTGTTCATCATGCTGTCGACGCGCTGGCCGGCGTTGGTGATGGCGCCGCGGAGCATGTTCATGTCGGGGCACTCTGCGTCGTCAGCGGCCGCCGCCGCCAGCACGATCGAGGCAATGGTCACAAGCAGAGAGGTCTTCATCGCGGTGGCCGCCAGCCCGAGCTGGCGCCGGGCGGTGCTATATAGCGGCGGCGATTAGGTTAAATTGACTAATTTCCGTCATTTATCATACTTTTATTACAAAATCAAAGGCAAATATATACAAAAAACAAACCAAATAAGTGTTAATGAATGCAGGTGGTAATCTCGTCACGTTAGGCGCCCAGCGGCAGCTGGCCCTCGGGGATCTGGGGCTGCACCGGCGCGGCGCCGTACGCCATCCACCGCTGCATGGCGATGCCCACGCCCTCGAACACGGCCAGCACGCACGCGCAGGTGATGGCCGAGTTCCTCGTATGCTTCCAGCCGCCCCGCAGCGCCAGCGCGCCACCCGTGAAGAAGCCCGCAATGATGGCGTTGAACGGGTCCTCCGTGCGCCGCACGCCCTTGACGGCGCAGTCAAACGTCGAGAACAGCCCGCCCCACACGCCAAAGTTGCCCCCCACCGTCGGCGCCCGCACCTTGATCGCGCTGATGGCGCCCGCGCGCCGCTCGCCAATCGGCGAGTTGCGGAAGCCCTTGAGCCCGTGCCAGATCGTGCCGCCAATCAGGCCCATCGAGTACGCGCCGCCAAAGTCGCTCAGAATCACAATAGGACATGGATCTCGGCTGTGGTCTCCCATCTTCGTCTATGCTGCTGTCGGTTGCGCAAGTGTGCCAAATTGAAAAATTTACATTTTTCCTCCCGCGGCGGGCGCACCTCACCGCTTATGTAATATCACCTTCCCAACCCCGCCGGCGACACTCCCAATCCCCGGGACTCGTGACTTGGGGGGCTCGGCCCCCCAAACCCCCGTCCAAACCCCCGCTAATCCGCGGAACTCGCGTCTTGGGGGGCTCGGCCCCCCAAACCCCCCGTAGCTGGGGGCCAGCCCCCAGACCCCCGTTGCAACCACTACGTGTCCCTCTGCAGAACTGGGCGTACACTCTACTCTGTATTGCCGTATTATCGCTAATTAATCTATTAACACACTCTTGCAGTTGATAGAGTTTACCCGGCTTTGTAATTACACAAACTCTACCATATACACTTTTTACTCACTAAGGGCAAAGCTATTGGAGTACCATCAAGATTTGACCTATACACCACTGGAGCGGTTGTGTAGCAATCCATAATTTCTCGACATATTTTAACTAGTTACAGCATCAACACAGTAATTAGTTTGACATGAATCGTCAACACAATGAGTAGCTTGACACGAATTGTCAACACAATGATTAGTTTGACATGAATTGTCGACATAATGAGTAGCTTGACACGAATTGTCAACACAATGAGTAGTTTGATATGAATTGTCAGCACATGAGTAGCTTGATATGAATTGCCAGCACAATGATTAGTTACATGAGTAGCTTGACATGAATTGTCAGCACAATGAGTAGTGAGTAGTTTGACAAGGAGTGATCTGCAGAGCCATCTTGAAATTATGTAACCGTTGAAGGTGAATGAATCTACAGGACTATAAACTGTAATCTGCGATCAGCACTAGCCTCCGAAGAAAATGGCGTCTGTTGGAAGAGAATACTACTATCGTTGATACTGGTTGTGCTGTAGGTGGGCTGGATAACAAGCGGTCGTCACCCCTAAGGGTTCAGGCCTGTATAGAATCTGAAAGGCATCTCAAGGCATCTCAAGGCATCTCGAGTACTATCTATAGAATTTATATCGCTTTATAATCCTGTGGGTCTCAATTAAATGAGTCTCCTGGTGCTCGTAAAAGTTGAAGTAATGGTGCCTGCCAAGATCTACTGATACAGTACGGCTGAAGCATGTCTCAACGAGCACGTATCGGATATACGGCATACAAGTAGCTCAAAGATACAGTCAAGCTATAGTATGCACTGCTATTCAAGTGTGTAGTCTGGCGAGTACTCTGAAGAGTAAAAAAATATACATTTATACATGTTAAGGGAGAAATCGCGAGTAGTATCGGTAGTGATTACGTTGTAATGATGCAGTCTCCAGCCGCGCGATGAGCCACATAAACGGTATGACGCAAGTGTCAATTATAGGTGGAGTACGGAGTTTATATAGGTGCTTAGAGTCAATTGGTAGTTTTAATGGGTAGAGGGGGGGTCTGGGGGGTCTCCCCCCAGCTACGGGGGGTTTGGGGGGCTGGCCCCCC
>JAKTQJ010000140.1:0-21275 GCA_030558835.1 Blastobotrys illinoisensis | reverse complement strand
ATGACATAGGCACAAAGTCCTATTGGCCCCGTAGCTGGGGGCCAGCCCCCAGGCCCCCGTCCGCTAGGACTGGTTACGCTCCCAACGGCGCAACCGTTACAGCGGGTACTCAATACTCCACCAGGGTATACAGAGTAATCGGCTACCAAGCTTACTCTCGGGGACCAGAGCCCCCCAGGTGTGCTATAGAGCGTCATTGAGCCTTGATTACGGCGGAATTGAAGTGCCAATGGATGATTATGGAGGATTGTAACTGGCGCCTATGCAAGCGAATGTGAATTAACGCTATTTAGACCGAAGAACGGGGGCCTGGGGGCTGGCCCCCAGCTACGGGGGGTTTTGGGGGGCGGCGCCCCCCAAGTGCACTCTAGAGGGTTACCGGGCCTTGATTATGGTGGAATTGAAGTGCCAATGGCTGATTATGGCGGGTTGCAACATGCCTATGCAAGCGAATGTGAATTAGCGCTATTTCAGCTGAGTAACGGGGGGTTTGGGGTGCAGCGCCCCGCAAGAAGCAGTGGCTACGGGGTGTTGCAAGCACCGGTTACCCAACGGCGTAGCCACGGGTACAAGCACACCTCCAAGTACGCTAATAGCATGTCCAAATGATGAATTCAGTTAGTTTTGATACGGGGGTCTGGGGGCTGGCCCCCAGCTACGGGGGGTTTGGGGGGCTTGGCCCCCCAAGAAGCGGTGGCTACGGGTTTTATTACGGCGTAACAAAGCGATGGTTTTGGCACGGCGTTTGTTACATTCCCAATAGGCGTAACAACGTGGTACAAGCAGCACAGCGGGGCGAGTTCCCCGAAAATACGCAATACAGGACATGATACAAAGGAGTTCCGCTTGGCGGGGAGCTATGGGTCAGACAAACAGTATATTGGAAATGCAGGCAGTGTGGTATCGAACAATTGTACATTAGTTTGGGGAGGAGGAGGCAGAGAGGGGAGATGCATTGTCGTCTAATTGGGTGAACTTGTCGCGGCAGGCGGAGGGGGAGAAGCGGTTACCAAGCTTCTGGGCGACCACGTTCCAGCGGTCCTCCTCGTATTCCTGGAGGGCGCGCTTCAATGCAGAGAGGTCCTTTTCGGACCACGAGTTGTTGCGGCACTTGAGCTTTGTGCAGTAGCGGACCTGCAAGGCGCCGGCGGTCCGGCCGTCAAAGTGCTCGGCGATCTGCCGCCAGGTCATCTTGCGGTTTTCCTTGAGCTCTATCAGCAGATTGTCATCCTCCGGGGAGAACTTTGGCTTGGGGGCGATCTTGGGCCGTGCCGACGCCGAGGGCGACCTCGACGAGGCCGGCGCAGATGGGAAATGCTGGGCGGTGGGGGAGGTCTGCGGCACGACGGGCGCATACGGGAGGTAGTTGGGCTCCATTGACGGCTGTGCCGTGGACGAGGGCAGCTGCGTTAGCAGATCGTGGCCGTGTGCGTGCTGGCCATTCTGGGCCGACAGGGGTGGCGGCAGGTCCAGGCTCGTGTGGGAATGCAATTGCGGCTGGTAGTGATGGAACTCGGGGTGCGACGGGCGGTGGAGCATCGACAGCGTAGTGTCCTGGTGTTGGTGGTGGTGGTGGTGGTGCTGCTGCTGCTGGTACTGCTGCGAGGGAGCCTGGGTGGTCGAGAACATATCGTCGGGCGCCCCGAACAGCGATTGCTGTATGTCATACGCCGCCGTCGACACATTTGGCGTGTTATAGTGGTTCATGGTGAGAAAATAAATAGGTCGAGCCCCGCTGGCTTTCCCGGGCTCTCTCTTCTCGGCGTTCGAATACCGACGACTCCGACAATGGTGCTAACTATAACCAAAACCCGGCTAATATGAATGGTCGACAGTCTGGCTGAGGTATAATGAAGGTATAGGCGAGGTTTATTGCAGCTCCGCCTTATAATGAGGCCCGATGACGCTGACAACTGAGCACAAAACGACGACGATGAAAGAGCTGGACTAGCCCTGGCTGGTTAAGAGGGTGGGACAGAGAGAGAAAAAAAAGACTGATCCGCTAAACTCGACAATCTCCATCCGGAACCAGCGAGGCATAAATACCGTCAGGCCCAATCGTCGAGGACAACCAATTTCATCTTCAGCCCTGGACGCATGGTTTATTTTTCTTGTGTCCGAGATATGACCACCAGCGTACAGGAAAAACTGTCCCGACGACATGCAAGGCAAAGACCCTTTTCAGGACTGGTTGCTTTTTCAGACGTCGCATTCCTGTTGACTGAGGACAGGCCTGGAGGGGTTTGTACCTAACACAGAGGTTCATAACCGACGCTAGTACGCTTCCACAGGTCAATCAGCCTGCCGCCCACAAACCTTTTTTTTTTTTTTTTGCCTATCGCCCGCCTCCATTGCTATGCCCGGTAAGCAAAAACGCGGCTGCCGACTTCCCGCACACACCTGCCCATGGTCTGACGAGTTTACATGACCCCCATTTCCGCTGAGGTCTCCCACTTTGGTCCACAGGCGAATTAGGTCCCGGCAGATCATTGCTTTTCCGCCTATCTCCTCGGGGTAATTCACGCCCTCTCGCTCGCCGACAAGCTCCACCTTTCTCCGCTGGTGCCCTTGGTCCAGCTTACCTAATTTGACCCTCTCTTTCTGGCCTCCATGCCTTTGGAGCACTCCATCGGCGCTCGGACCGAGGGGCTTGCAGAAAATGGCAATGCCTCACGGCCGGTAAACCCGATGATCACTTCCGTCTGCCCATATATTCTTTAGTCCCAGGCCGTATTAATACCAGAGGCGACAAGCCTTTATCCATTAATTTCCAGTAAAAATGCATTCACCCTTCTCCGGCGGCTTGCTTTTTGCTCGTAATTTACTAGCATGTTTGTGTCCTTTCTGCCAGGGTCAAGTGGGGCTCGCACTACGGTCTCGCCTTGGCTGAGATCTCTCTGGTAGCAGTGCCTTTTTGGCAATCCGAGAATCGCTCATTGGTGAAACCCCCCCAGGCAGCACGCGTATTGGCGAGGGGGCACTTTGCGTTGGACAGTGCGGCCCAGGGCACGGAACAGGTCTCTCACGGGCCATGTACTAGTTCGGCAATTGCCATATGTGCGGCTGGGTCAGCTGTAATGCAATGCGGGCGGGAGCTTGTGAAGGGGAGGGTTAGCTACCGCTAATACAATCCAAGCTGTTACAGGCTTGAGTCCTGGATCTCCACTTGAACAAAAAAAAAGGTCTCCTGATGCACGAGGGCACACCCTATAGAGCGAGTAGAGGAAGTTAATAAAAACCGTATTACACGACTCACAATGCCATTAATACCCCACAGCGCGTCCGCACTTGCTTCTCGGCTTAGTCAGATCATGGGCCTTGCTTCCATTCTACCACGCATGTAGCTATGGCGTAGTGACCACGGAACTAGTACCCGCGGCAGTAAGGCACGTTGCAGGTGCCCACGATGCACAGTTGAAGCTCAGTAGCCACGCTCATGGGTAAAATCGAAGCAGCAAAAAACAAACAAACAAAAACAAATTGTACCACCATCGGGGGAGAGAACCACACGCCTGGCGGTCGGTAGTATCACTTATGCACCACCATTCATTACATCTCAGGCACACAGACGTCAACATTCCCGCTGCTCGGTAGACACAGTGTTAAAAAAGGTTATTCCGGAACTCCATTGTCGTGGGGGAAAAGCCTACGTAGCCTCCATTGTGGGATCGTAACCGGTCTCAAAAGAAAATCAAAATTTTCATCACCCATGATCAGCGCAATCCAACAGCTTTCTCTGTAAACAAATCAAGTAGAACCCCCGCCGGTCGTGCTCGTGAACTGTCAAGACAATCTCCGCAAGACAATAACCACCCCGGTCACTGAAAATGTCAAATATATGAACACCGGTTCTTGATTCAGGTTAAGGTTGCCGGTCCAGATAACGAATGCGCAGCCCGGATATGCTCATCCCGGTCAATCGTAGGGCGGGCGGCGGCCTCGACATATCCGTTTTAGGATAATCATTCCCGCACACGGTGCAGTGGGTGCGTTGGCTGTCCTCGGATGCTGCACTTACGCATGTCAAGCGCAGGCCTTCCATGCAAATGTGAGATCCTTAGGAAAAAGGGGGTGGAGAGAGCGGACAATAGGACACCCACAGCTGATCAGCTCTTGCAGGTGAATCGAAGACACAAGCCAAAAGCACCTGGGACGCAAGCCAAGTACACCTGGGCTAGAAACCTATTACTGTAGCTTATCCATACAGTACTACCAGTTAATTAATCGAATGCAGGAATTCATACACTGCAGTCCAATACCCCGGCTGAGACACCGTGTCATTGTGATGACCCTTCTCGAAGCTTTGTAGTCGCTTCGTCTTGCTCTGCGCAGACTCGTAGAGCGCCTTCATGTGCAGAGGAGGGACGAGCTCATCCTGCGATCCGCTCAAAAACAGTATTGGGACGTGCTCATTGATCTTCATCACGAGCTGCTCAGACTCCCATTTCTCCGTGCACAGGAAAGTCAGCGGCGCCAGTACCGGCAGAACGGTCGGCACCAGCTTGGGGATGGACAAAAAAGTGTTCTCGAGAATGATCCCTTTCAGCCGAACGTCGCCCTCGGAGAAAAGCGTCGATGCCATGTAAATCCCTACCGCTCCCCCGAGGCTCCGTCCGTACAAGGCAACGTTCTGCACGCAATCGTGTTCGGACAAGTACCGCATCACGGCTCGGCAATCGGTCTTGATGCCAGCCTCAGTCGCGCTGCCGGTAGATAATCCGTACCCGCGATACGAAAATACGAACACATTGTACCCCTTTTTCCAGAATTGCAGCCCGAGCGGCAGGCTGTGGCCGATATTACCAGCATTGGGGCACAGCATCACTACAGTCAATTTATCCTCGGCCTTTTCTTGCTAGGTATGTCGGTTAGCATCTCCGTCTACTCGGAGCTTTCTCGGGGGTTGGCCCCCAGCTGACGCAAAAACAACTTACCAGCATCAAAAACGCCTTGATCTTTTCGCCATCAGCGGTATCAATTGTCACATCCTCGTATGGCATGCCATATTCGTCGGGGGTATCCACGTCGGTTCGGCTCCCTTCAGGGAAATCAGACGGGTAGATAAGCTTGGTCTGGAACTTGTACACGCCGTAAGTGAATAAGGTCGCAGCAATTGGGATTAGTGTCGCTGCCATCTTTAACGTATCCGTCCCAACCATGGTAAATGCTGATGTAGGGTTAAGTGATAAGTGTGGCTCGCTCTATTTAATACGCACCCCTGGGCCGAATTCCGCCTCCATTTTCGAGAGGTTTGATTTCCCGACGCTCCTCCCAGCCTGGCGTGCGCAAGCGAAACTTTTCACATGCAGTGCGGCTGTTTCATGCGGCTCATGCGGCATTCATGTGCCTGTCCCTATAGCCGTAACTATAGAGTGCGGTATGATGAGGAGCAATTAATAGGGTGTGCAAATTGACTCAGGGCCATCTTTTTTGTGTCAGAACGGCTCTTTTGGTCCACCTGCGGCACCGCCTCCCATGACCTTGGAGAGAGGTGCCTGCGGGTTGAGAATGCAATCAATCGTTGAACTCTCGAGATAGCAACTGATCTACGAGCCTGCGCTGGTTAACCTTGATAATAAGCTTTCTTTGCCAGTCTGTAGCAGCAAGAGGCGCTCGTTTAAAGTCTTGCAAGGCACTGCGCCTAGGTGTCTGTGAACTCCCAACCACCACTGTAGTGGGGGATCGAGAAAAAATTTAAAATGCTGGAAAGTACAACCTTTCACAACCAACAAACCAAGATGGCAGAAAAAGTGAATGAGGATGCAGTGGCGAAGCAGGTCGAGGAAATGAGCCTGGGGAATGACGACGAGGTCAGCCCCACCGTGTTCAAGAGCGCGGAGGAGTTTTCAGTGGTGCATCCACTGACGCATAAGTGGGCCTTGTGGTACACGCGGCCGGCCATGTCGCCAAAGGAGGACTGGTCTGCGCTGCTCAAGGAGATTGTCACTGTGACTACGGTAGAGGAGTTCTGGGGGGTGTTTAATTCGATTCCAAAGATCCAAGAACTGCAGCTCAAGTCGGACTGCTCGTTCTTCAAGAAGGGCATCAGACCAGAGTGGGAGGACCCACAGAACTCCAAGGGCGGCAAGCTGACTTACATGGTACCGAAGCGAGCGGCCGCTGCGAGCGACGAGCTGTGGATGAAGTTGCTGCTGGGCATTATCGGCGGCACTCTTGATAACGAGGAGGAGGAGATCATCAGCGGTGCCTTCATCAACGTGCGACGAGGCGGCAACCGAATTAACATTTGGACCACGACTAAAGAAAGGGCCAAGGTCAACCCTCTTGGTCTACGAATGAAAAAGCTACTGGGCCTGAGCGAGAATGACGACATCGAATTCAGCCCTCATGACGAATCCCTGGTTAAGAGTCACAAGTTTTACGTTTCCCGATAGAAGTACTGTGATATTCTGTTATTTTTTATTATTAATATTTGCTGTCCCTTGGGGTGGTCCCTAAAAGTCTGAAGGTGTATTAATGTAACGGCGGTAGGGGTAGATAGATATGGTAAAATGATATTCATACACACAACCTGCTATTCATCATACGCGTAACCTGCTAGCAAATCAGCATTAATTAACATCACATACAGTGCACTCAATGGCGGATCCGGGATTATCACACAAGTACTGCTAAACTCCGCGAGCTCATCTGTGTTATCTTGGGGTTGTTCTTTTGGTCTTGGCCAGTCGACACAACAAGCGTTGTGACAGTGAAGATCATTAACGTCCGCGCATAAAACAATAACCCACAACCATCTTAGTGCCCGTGCAGCAGTTGTCTATAGAACTCTTCGTTATAACGCAAGTACCCGATATCGGTAGCTACGCATCTAGGCTGTGTGAGGTCTGGAACGCTGATCTGTACGAAAATACGAGACTCGTATACTGTAGCAATGCATAAACGGCAAACGGCTTTTTCGGACATTTGATGCATCCCTTTTCCTCACTAAACTGCGGTTGCATCCGCTAAAACCTCGCTAAGTTCGCCTCTTTTCTCCCTCTAGCTCTGGCGATGGAAAAAAACAAGGCGGATGTTGAGGATGAAGGGGAGCTCATGGTCAGACGCACCGGCTCCCGTGCGTCTCACAACAGCCTCTCCCTGACGAACGTCGACAGCGTGGAGGTGAGCGTGCGACACTTGAGCGTAACTGTGGACATTCCCCCTTCCATTGCGACCGTTGGAGGATGGAAGTACCTCACTGCTAAGGCGGTGGGCAGAGCCAAAACCGTTGATCGGACCCAGATACTCGGTAACATCAGTTTGGATGTTCCCGCAGGGTCACTAATGGCTATTGTAGGCGGGTCTGGTTCTGGAAAGACTTCTTTACTAAATATCATGGCAGAGCGCATGTCCTCGAGCAGCCTCGAAGTCGAAGGTACGGTCCTCTACAACAGGAACCCTGGGCTTCATGGTATTCGTAACGCTTACGTGCTGCAGCAGGACATTCTCCAGCCAAGACTCACCTGTAGAGAAACCTTGCATTATGCTGCAGAGCTTCGTCTTCCCTCGTCAACTTCGGCAGAGCAACGCAAACAGGTCGTCGAAGAGATCATCTTAGAATTGGGCCTCAAGGAGTGTGCCGGCACATTGGTCGGTGACTCTGAGCACAAGGGTCTGTCTGGGGGTGAAAAAAGGCGTCTGAGTATTGGGATCCAGCTTCTAGCGAACCCGTCTGTACTGTTTTTGGATGAACCCACTACCGGGCTGGACGCCAATTCTGCGTACCTCCTCGTGAAGACATGCAAGCAGCTGGCCCAACGGGGCAGGACACTTATTATGAGCATCCACCAGCCGAGGTCAGATATTTTCTTTTTGTTCGACTCGATTACTGTGCTCTCCCGTGGAAATTGTGTCTATACGGGCGCGGTACGAGATTCCCTGCAGTATTTTGAGAATCAAGGATTCCAGTTCCCTGAAAGATCTAACCCCGCTGATTCTATTATAGATTTTGCTGCAGTTGACACCAGAACTCCCGAGCAGGAGGAAGAGTCCACTGCGAGAGTTAAACGGCTAGTTGACAGTTGGACAGAGCATGGGCGGTTCGACCCCATAGAGACAGCCTATACTCCTCCTCTTTTATCGGATGAGAAAAAGACAGATACGTTGGCCAATTCAAAAGCCCCCCTGCTACGGCAGATATATGTCCTCACTCGTCGATCAGTACTGCTTTCCATTCGAGATCCAATGGGATTGTTGGGCCTATTTGTCGAGTGCATCATGATGGGTATCATTTGCGGTTGGATTTTTTACAAACTAGATGGCTCGTTAGCAGGAATTCGCTCGACCCAGGCTCTGATCTATACGGCATGCTCGGCTCAGGGATATCTTCTCCTACTTTACGAAACATATAGACTCTGTGGTCCCGACCTTCGGGTGTTTGATCGAGAGCGCAATGAAGGCTGTGTTAGCGTGTTTGGATATCTCATATCGCGGCGATTAGCCAAGTTCTGGTCTGAGGACCTTTATGTGCCGCTGATATTTTCGGTAAGTTGAGCCAGCATATTTTCTCATGGGTCTAACTAACGCTCTAGGCAATCATTTATTATATGTCCGGCCTCCGGACTGACAGTCCAAAGTACTTCTTCATCTTTTTCGCCAACAACCTTATCAATCACTACATTTCGGTTTCGTTTGCAACTCTCTCAGCGAGCATTTCCCGTGACTTTACCAACGCGTCCTTAGTTGGTAACCTGGGGTACACTTTGCAATCAATGGCTTGCGGCTTCTTCGTTAATGCCAGATATATGCCAGTATATGTGAGGTGGACCAAATGGATCGCGTATGTCTATTACGGCTTCGGCGCAGCCATGTCGAATCAGTTCACGGGGTTTATTGGCGATTGCCCTTTTCCTGCGGACAGTGCCGAGTGCGTACCGTACAGGGGAGAGTATATTCTTGATACATTGGGATTCTCTATCAATTGGATTTCGGTTCCACTTGGCGTAAACGTCGCGTGGGCTGTAGGATTCTATCTACTAGCCGGTCTTTTGTTGCGATACCTACGGGTCACAGTGTCTTTTTCTAGGACACATAACTCCAAGCGGGATAATAGCCTTGAAGTCGCCCGCACCCTTACTCAAACTTCGACATCCTACTCGCCCATCATTGTTGACCTCAAATCTATCAAGCTTGAAGTACACAAGCGCACTCCGTTCATGATAAGGCGATGGCGGCGCAATGCAGACATTAAAATCCTCCGCGATGTTAGTGCTACATTTAAACCAGGGTCTATCAATGCAATTCTCGGTCCCAGTGGATCAGGAAAGAGTTCTTTGCTGAATTTGGTCGCGGGGCGACTCAATTCAAGCGCCACGCAGGCATATACATCTTCTGGTGATGTTGTCTTCAACAATAAAATCCCCTCTCGGTCGGTGGTTCAATCTATCTGTTCCTTTGTGACGCAGGAGGATGATGGCCTGCTTCCAACTCTCACTGTGAGAGAGACTTTGTACTACTCGGCATATCTCCGTCTACCAAGCCACATGTCCAGAGGACAAAAACGGGCCAGAGCAGATGAGATCATTCTAAAAATGGGCTTGAAAGACTGTGCTGATACCGTAATAGGCGATGAGTTTCTTAAGGGAATCTCAGGCGGCGAAAAAAGACGGGTTACCATTTGCATACAGCTCTTAAACGATCCTAAAATCCTGCTGCTTGATGAGCCGACTTCCGGATTGGATAGTTTCACTGCTGCCTCGATTCTCCAAGTGCTTTCGGCCCTGGCAGCCGAAGGCAGAACAATAATTTGCACCATCCACCAACCACGATCTGATCTATTTGAGCACTTTGGGAACATTCTCCTTCTGGCTAAAGGAGGCCAAGTTGCATATAACGGCCAGAGCTCTGAAATGCTCGACTACTTTGCGTCGCTAGGGCACCCTTGCCCATCGCTTACGAACCCCTCTGATCATGTATTGGATCTCGTGTCGGTCAATTTACAGACCCAGTGGAAGGAAAACGAGTCTCGCGAAAGGGTTGAGTTCTTTCTTAAAAATTGGGCCTCTGTCCAGAGTGAACGCTCTGCTGCAGTGGATGTTCCGTTGGAAGCAGCTCTCCCGGCTGAATTTAATGCCTACTTACGAAAGCAGGCCCCTACACTCCAAGCATACTATGTTTTGCTGAGCCGAGGGGCATTGGGCTTTTTCAGAAGTCCTCACATGATTGTTTCTCGGATCATGCAGGTTGTCGGCATTGGTATCATTTTCTGCTTATATTTTGCTCCATTGAAGAATGATGCCACTATTGGTGTGTCGAATCGGCTTGGTCTTGTCCAACAAACTACAGCGCTTTACTTTGTTGGCATGCTCGTAAACATGGCGGTATACCCCAGTAACAGGGCGGTATTCTATCGGGAATATGACGACAATGTGTATGGCGTTCTCGCATTTTTCGCCGTTTACACGACCCTCGAAGTTCCCTTTGAAATTGTGACTTCGCTTATATTTTCACTCTTTATGACGATTATTACAGGTGTTAGACGAACACCGGCGATGTTTTTCGGGACTGCATATGCAGCGTTTGCAACTGTCAACTGTGGGGAGTCTATTGGCATCATTTTCAACACTCTATTCCTTCATGAGGGATTTGCAGTTAACGTTGTCTCTGTGATTCTCTCAATTGGTTGTTTAATGGCCGGCATCATGTCTTTGCAAATGCCGGGATTCTTAAAGGGTGTCAACTGGATCAGTCCTCTAAAGTACTGTGTCATACCGCTGATTAACCTGGCTTTTGAAAACAGGACGTTTGATTGTGATGGCCAGCCCATCCAGGCCGATGGCACTTGCCAATTTGGTACGGGCGAAAAGGTTTTAGAGAGCTATGGTCTGACCGCGAGTGTGCCGAAATATTTCGCGGCTCTGGCTGCAGCGGTTGTTATCTACCGATTCATTGCATATGCTGTTTTGAAGGTGAACCGCCTTAAACTTGGTATGAACACATTGCGGTCTCATTTATGATCATTGATGCATTTTTTTGTACGAATATAACGATAGAAATGACTTGAAACTTGCTGAATAAACTGAAACTAGAATAGAAAAAATTAAACTGAAGAAGAAAGGAAAAAAAAGATATCTAACTGATGACAATGGTGTCATTGAGTTCAAGGATTCGGCTGCTAGATCCAACGTAGATCTTGTATTCACCCCTCTGGACTACCCAGGAAGCCGTTTCAACATCCCATACAGATAGGTCCCGATGCTTAATATCAAAAGTCACATCTTCTGCCTGGCCGGGCTGTAGGAATACTTTATCAAAGCCTCGCAGCTGTCGTGGGGCAGAAGGGAACTTGTCGCTCTGTGGATAACCAACATACAACTGAGGAACATAACCACCATTGTATGAGCCAGTGTTTTTCACATTGACCCGAACTTGGTATACCACTTCCCAGAGAGCTGGGTTACCGCCTGAAGCACCACCGGCAAGAGATGAGGAATTTCTCTGGACAGTGCTGTAACCGTCTGGGTATGGGAAGTCGTCGTCCTTTGTGATCCAGTCAGTAGAGTTGAGGTAAGGATAGACATGCTGTGGGATCTTCTCAAACCCGTCTGGGAAGAGCATCTGATCAGGGCTAGGCACTTGTGAGTTGTAGTTGTGTCCAGCTCTCAACGGCTCAGGTGGTGGTAGATGCTCTGGTGGGGTCTTGAGGGTTCGAATCTGCAACTGTGAGAGTTCAAATTGAGAGTATGAGAGCCCATAGCCAAATTCATAACGAGGGGTGATGTCGTTCTTGTCAAAATACCTATAATCAATGTATAGAGACCGAGTAAAGTCGTCTTGCGGGTGTCCGTTAGCAGCGACATCGTTCCCGTGGTTGATCGGATCATAGTCCTTATTGTCTTTGGCAATGGTGAAAGGAAGCCTTCCCGACGGGTTTTTATCGCCGAATAGCAGATCTGCAATAGCGGTGCCCGCATCTTGTCCACCAGGAGTAGTAAGCAAGACAGCAGTGACATTTGGATGTTCAATCCATTGCTCCACATCGACAGGCCCCACGGTAGAAATGACGACCACATTGTTTGGATTGACCGAAGCAGCGCTCAAGATGACATCATCAGCATTGAAAGACAATGTGTAGTTTGCTCGATCGCTGCCTTCCCCGCCATCCGAGAGGGCAAATATGATGTTGACATCGGAGTAGGTAGCGGCATCAGCGAATGCTGAGTTATTGCCAGAGGTTCCTAGGTTGTATTTGACCATGGACTTTTCCTTGATACCTCGAGCATTGATTGCCTCCAGAGGAGATACGAAAGTGGGCATTAGTACGCCACCTGAGCCACTTCCAATGCCAAAAGCGCCGTCCAGGCCATTTACGCAGGTTCCTGCTCCGCCTTCGCAATCAGGGCCATCGGAACTAGGAGCTGCAGCCTTTCCGAGGACGCTAATTCTTCTGGGGGCTTTCTTTGAGCCAGAAATCAATGGAAGGGTGGCATTGTCGTTCTTCAGCAAAACCGCGCCCTCGACAGCGGTATCATAGGCGACCTGGTAGGACAAGTCTGATCGGACGTCCACGTGCTCGTTGACGGTGACAATTGGGCCCAACGGTTGTGGAGAGTACAGGTAATCAGTATCTGCCTTAGTTCTGGCTGAGAAATTGGGGGGGCCTCTCTGCGCCCTGGCCTCGTCGACTTTGCACATGTAGAATGAAGCCATTATACGAGTTGCCATGTCATCAAGACGGTCTACAGGGATTGTACCGTTGAGGACGCCAATAGTGATGTTTCCGTTGAAATAGGAGGTGCCAGGAGCAATAGTACCGGGCATGTCCATATCCTCGCCGCTGACAATAGCCTTGACGCCGCTATGGGTAGCACCCCAGTCGCTCATGACGAAGCCTTGGAATCCAAGCTCGTCCTTCAACACTTTGTTCAGCACATAGGAGTTCTCGCAGCTGTAGGTATTGTTGAGAAGGTTATAGGAGCACATGACGGACCCGACGCCAGCCTTGACGGCGTCTGCAAATGGCCAGATATAGAGCTCGTGAAGGGACCGGTCATCAATGTTGCTGCTGATCATTGTCCGGTTGGACTCCTGCTCATTGCCGACGAAGTGCTTAATTGTTGCAATTATGCCTTCTTCTTGGCTGCCCCGGACGATATGGAAGGCAGTCTCTCCGGAGAGGTAGGGATCAGCTGCTGCGCCTTCCCAGTTACGGCCGCTAAGGGCACGGGAACCCAATGGACCGACGACTGGCCCAAGCCACGCGTCGACGCCCTTGCCTCTGAACTCCTGTCCAATTGCCTTACCGCGCTGGTACATGAGGCGCTTATTGAAGGTTGCGCTGGTGGTGATTCCGGCCGGGAAGCCCGTGACAAAGTCAGCGGGGCGAACTCCAGCGGGCCCATCTTCTAGGCACAGGCCCCAAAAGTTCTTATCGGGCAAGTCATTGGTAGTGCCGACGCAGCGGCCAAACTGGCCCTGGCCGCTAGTGATGTTTACTTTCTCGGCGAGGGTCAATTGAGACACAAAGGCGTACGCTTTGTCGTAAGCGTCGGCCCAGTCGTCGTCGACGGTCCTCCCGCCCAATGGCGATGGGAAATAGCCCGGGCTGGTTGCTTCGTCGGCATTTGCTCCGCGGAAGGAAGCGGCCAATGCCGACAGCGCTGTAGTCAATTGCAGGATTTGCATTTCGCTTGAAGAGCTCTATCGTAGCCAATTGAGCTGGTTTTATAGCCAAATTCAAAATATCCGGATATTCAGCCGGTCGCCATAATGCACATAAATGTGGGAACAATGTGATTGACAGTGCATGGAGCCCGGATGGCAACTGTATGGTCAATCTCAAACGACGACCATCATTGAGAAAACGCACTACGGCGTAAATAGAGGGATATCGGTATCGGAGCCGGTAAAAACTCCGCTCAATGGACCCGCATGTTCCTGCTGAAGGCGTCATCGCCCTCAATCTTTTTTCCTTGAGGCGACCACGGCAATTCAGGCAATTTGTTAATAGAGCATTTGATTTTTCCAAGTGCCTATTCTCCAGCTACCACATCGCATTTCGTTGGTAGCTACCACATCGCATTTCGTGTTATTTCGTGTTATTTCGTGGTATTTATGGATTTTGTAGGCACTAAGCGTTTCGTGGGCTGTCGGCGGGGAGGACGATCCATACATGAGCCGCGCCATACGATATACGGTGATTAGGGTTCCCCTGATTAATAATTGGCCACGCGGGGAGCATTGCATAGTTTTGAGGAGCATTGCAGATAATAGTTTTGTATTACGGAGGGGCAGGGGATCCCGGTGGAGGGGAGATGCAATTGAAAAGCTATGGATGGAAAGCTAAAATGGCAAGCAAAAGAATGAAAGCTTAGTCGGTCAGCTGCCGGGGAAGCAGGTACATTGTAGCCAGGGCCTCGACGTTTGTGGTTGTAAACTGCTCTAGGAGCTCGACGGCGATGTCGGAGAGCTCGGAGCTGTCGTCCATGTCGGGGAAGTCATGCTCGCTGGTCGGTGGGGCCATGCCGTGGGCGTTGAACCGCCCGGCCTCCTCGTCGCCCGGATCGCACACCGGCCCGGCGAACTCGGGCATGCCAATCACCGCGAACGCGTGCTTGATGCAGCGATTGACGGAGAATCCGTTGCCCATTTCGTAGGCGATTCTGTGGAACCGCGTCTCCCAGTCGCGCTTGAGGCACCCCATGAACCGCGTGCTCTCCTCGGCCGTCAGCCGCTGGTTGCGGCTCTTGAGCGTCCGCAGGTACCGCATCTGGACGGCCTGCCACGAGTGGCGGTTGTCGATAAAGTCGGCAATGCGCCGCCACGGCAAGTCGAACGCCTCCTTGAGCACGGAGATGATGTAGTCGTCGCGCTCGCACCACCGGTTCGCCTTGCTCGGCGCCAGTGGCGTCCACGGCGCCGCCAGCGTCACGGCGCGCCGGTCAGCGGGCCGCTTGGCCACTCTGTAGCGCGGCAAGCTCGGCGGGCTCGACGGGCCCGACAGGGGCAGGTGGTACCCGAGCGCGAGCGCCTCGTCGACGTTGATCTCGTCTTTGCACGAGCCGGCCGGGGAGGTCGGCGGCGTCGAGGCCAGCGGCAGCTCCTGCTCCTCTATTTTGATGGTGATGCCATTGAACAGCGTGCGCTTTGGCGTAATGCAAAGGGTGTCGACGGACGTGTCTGCCATGCTGTGGGTGCGCTTCATGCCCGCCACCGGCGTCCGTCCTACCACAGGGGTCCGCGGAGGAGATGAAGGGAATGCCTGCATTAAGCTTCTTTTCAATGCTCAATGCTCAATGCTTTAATGCTTCAGGGTAATGCAAAGACTAGGGTGACTAGCTGGCAACGAAGGCAGGTGTATGCAAAGTTGTAGTGCAAAGGAAGGGAATTTCACGAGTATATATACTTGTGTCCACGGTAATCACAGCAGCCGTGTAGTGAGCCGGGTTGTGGCTGCTCGTGATAGATCATGTCCAATAGGTCTGCATACGACAATGCGCGATCCGCGTATCAATCCATCTCCCTCGCCAACTACACTTAGAATCGTAGCACCACTTGGGGGGCCCTGCCCCCCAAACCCCCCGTAGCTGGGGGCCAGCCCCCAGACCCCCGTTACACTTCCGTTGGGACGTTCGTTACGCTGTAACTAAAGGGGGGTCTGGGGGGTCTCCCCCCAGCTACGGGAGCTCGAGGGCTGGCCCTCGAAAACCCTGGCTCGAGTGTTTATGGGGGCTCTGCCCCCAAACCCCCGTAGCTGGGGGCCAGCCCCCAGGCCCCCGACCGCAATTTACACAATCCAAGTACACCGAAGCGTTCAATTCAATTAGCCGCTATAGGGGGGTTTGGGGGGCACAGCCCCCCAACTACGGGAGCTCGAGGGCTGGCCCTCGAATACCCTGACTCGAGTGTTTATGGGGGGCCAACCCCCCAAACCCCCCGTGGCTGGGGGCCTGCCCCCAGACCCCCGTTACACCCGTTGGGACGTTCGTTACGCTGTAACTAAAGGGGGGTCTGGGGGGTCTCCCCCCAGCTACGGGAGCTCGAGGGCTGGCCCTCGAAAACCCGGCTCGGGGGCCGTTCATAAAAGGTCGTTACATTAAATGTCGTTACATTAAATACTACTCGGTGACGGTAAAGATGCGCTCTGGCCGCGGCGTGCCCACTGCGCCCTGGATCGAGCCCAGCCCGATGGTGCCCTTTGACGGCGTGTACAGCGCCGAGTACGGCGTGGAAAACACCTGCTTGTACGTCGTCGTCAGCGTCTGCAGAGCGCCGCCGGCGAGCGTCGACGTGTACGCGACGACGGTCGGCGTCACCGGGTAGGTTGTCGTCGACTCGCTCGCCTTGTCGGACGACTTTGTGAGGCGGTCAATAGCACCTGACACGTTAGTAAAACACGGCCCGAGCGAAACACGTACCCTCTACCCCCAGCATGGCGGCGACCAGCACGAGAAAAAACCATCGCACTATCATCTTGTCGTGTGAAAAGATCGAGTTGCAGGAAGCAAAAATGCAGTGCCCAGTGTATAAATAACCAAAAATGTGCATCTTTTCCCAAAACGCAGCACCTTGCTCTTGCGCACCGCCGTTTGGGCTGAAACGATCTAAAACTATGGGGTGCAACAGCCCAGATCCATCGTACCTTGCAGCTCCATGCTACGCTACCAGTACTACTAGTATGGCCGTACCACTACATGTAGATATTATATAGAGCGCGGGTACCGTGGCCAACCCACGGCCCGCGACCAACCCACGGCCCGCGACGGGGCGTGGCGATGCTAAATTTATGCACCCCTGTTGCCCATCAAAGTCTATCTCGCAAAACTCTGTGCTTGGGCCCGTTACCGCTCTCTTGGCGTTATTGTCTACGACCTGTGTGACTACAAATATTGTAGCATTTGTAGCTGCTCTCTGCTACAGGGGCCCGGGGCTGGTCCCGGGTACGCTCTGTTACGCTGTAACAAGTGCCCTTCCGGAGCAGACACCGGCTACATTTTGTTACGCCGTGACAAGCCCCCTTACTACATTTTGTTAAAGTATAATGCTACAGCACGGTCTTCGTTGAAGGCAGCTAAGATATTTCTATCCATTAGACCAACGGATATGCTGACGAATTACGAAATCCGACGAGAACAGTACTGGAAATGAATAATGGAAATGAACGCTGTAGCAGACGGGGGTTTGGGGAGCCACTACTACAGCATTCTGTAACAATCTCGCTTACTACGGAGCTCCGGCTACATTTTGTTACACAGTATAATGCCAACACGGACTTTGAAGGCAGCTAAGGTATTTTACTATCCATTAAACTGGATATGCTGACGAATTACGAAATCTGACAAGAACAATGGAGTAGAATAATGGAAATGCTGTAGCCAACGGGGGTTTGGGGGCAGAGCCCCCTTACTAGGGGGGTCCGGAGACCCCCAGACCACCTGGGTACAGTGTAACGAACCTCCCAACAGCGTAACAGGCACTTGGGTTCAGGGGGATATCGCGAGGCTCCAGAGTAGAGCAAGTTGTGTGAGGGGGTGCTGAAGAGCCACTGTCGCTAATAAACGGTTGAGATACATGGAAGAAGATTTTGCTGCATTGAGCAAAATATGATCCTGGAAGACCCAGCCAAAGCTGCTGAAGATGCGGATGTGTCATCTGACATTGGAATGACCAATGCTACTACTACTACTAGCATATCTTCAATGGGGGTTCAAGGGGCTTTTTAAAAGTTTCAACTGCCATATTGTTCAATTGGTTCATGCTTACTACCGTTGGTTACATTGGAATGACCAATGCTTCATTGATGTATTGTATGCTGATAATGACCAGCAGATGAAACCAAGAACCTGATATGACTGCTTTGTGCGAAAAGTTCAAATTTGTTAACCTTTAACGGATGGGTACGCTGATGCGGCGCACACTGTTACGCTGTAACAAGCTTCCTTCCGTAGCAGACGGGGGCTTGATGTTCTCTAACACCGCACCTCTTGTGGCCATGGATTTATCCTCCAACGGCCAATTCTAATTGTATATTGCAATTCTAATTGTATATTGACTATTGCTCCTTTGTAATTAGCGAAGCGTTGGGCATGTTAACATGAGCAGCTGTAGCCTTTTTCATTGCTGTTTGGGGCGCCCCGGAGATTGAAATTGCAGTTGTACTAGGAGCTTGTGATTGACATACACCATGAAAAGGAGCAAGACCCATTGAGTACCAAGTAAAATGGTGACATGCTCACATCCTTACATTTTGTTACGCTGTAGCCAACGGGGGTTTGGGGGCAGAGCCCCCTTACTACGGGGGTCCGGGGGCTGGCCCCCGGGTACACTCTGTTACGCTGTAACAAGCTCCCTTTCGGAGGAGACGGGGGTCCGGGGGCTGGCCCCCGGGTACGCTGTTGCGGCGAGATTCGCCGAGCTTCGCCACGGCTCGACAAGAGGGCATTGGGCCGAGGGCCGCACGAGGCGCTGTGATACGGCCCGGTAGGGGGGTGATCGGAGCAGGGGGGGTATCACCAACCCACGACGTGCATTCTCCCACCACCCCTTGTGACCACACCACTTGAACGGCGAACAGAGTTTACCATGTCTGAGCGCCAGTCACAGCGGAAGCGGGCGACAGCGAGTGGCAGTGCCGGGGCGAGCACGCCATCGTCGCCCGGGACGCGGCCGCCGCTGCGGTGGCGGCCGAGCGAGCGGGCGGGGCGGTTCCAGTTCTCGACGGACGACTACGAGGAGGAGATCGAGGCGGACCTCGAGCGGGAGTACTTTGAGGGATACTCTGACGGGCTCAAGGAGGGCAAGCGGCGGCGGCCTGCGCTGCGGCGGCGGCGCAGCGAGCTCATCAGCGAGCTGATTGAGGACGACAACGCCGGCGGCGACACGCTCGACGCGGCGCTCGCGCTCGACGCCGAGGCCGCCGCGGAGCGCCGCACCGAGCGGCTCGGGGAGCGCACGGAGCGGCGCGGCGAGCGGCGCTCGGAGCGGGAGGAGCGCCGGGCCGGGGACGACGACGACAGCGACGCGGCGTCCGCGACAAGCGTCGAGACGTTCACGCTGCGCGAGCGGCAGGACGCCATCAACACGACGCACCCGTTCGGCATCAAGCTGTGGAAACCCGCGGTGTACAAGAAGATGCGCTCCGTCCAGCGCATTGCCGAGGGCGACATACACTCGACCCCGGGCAGAGCGGTAACGTGGACGGTCATGCTGGGCAACGCGCTGTGGACAATTGCATTTGGCACGCTGCTTTTGGCGGTGTGCACTGCGGCGTCGGCGACAACAATGCTCGTTTTTTGGAGCCCGTCGGCGCGCGCGTACGGGCGCAAGCTGTTTGCGCTCGGCACGTACCTGTGGTCGCCGTTTGGCAAGTTCATTGAGCTCGTGCAGGACGAGGACTATCTGCACGAGGACCTGGGCGAAGGGCGCAGCCTGGCGGAGTACGAGCGGTGGCAGGCCGGCGACGTGGAGTACGGGCGGCTCTTTTTCGAGCCGACCAGCCACGATCCGCCAACCACCGAAGAGGAGGAGGAGGAGGAGAGGCCGCTGTTGGGGCGTAAGAGGCGGCTGTTTGGCCGCGGCAAGTGGACCTTGGGGCGCATTGTCTTCTTCGTGTGGTACTACGCGGCGATTGCGCCGCTGCTCTACGCCGTGTCGCTCGTGTGCTGGCTCGGCGTGTTCTCGATCCCGATGGCGAAAGTGACGTCGATATTGGCGGACCAGCTGCGGCGGCACCCGCTGGCGCTGCAGTTCCGCCCGGCCAAGTCGTACGCGCTGCGGGCGGCGCCCGAGTCGTCGTCGGTGCTGCTGTGCACGTACCGGGCGCTCGGGTGGAACTACTACAAGTACACGGTCGACGGCACGAACATCTTCTTCATCAACCTCATGGGCGCCGTTGTGTTTGTCATCTTCGACTACTTTGTGCTGGCGCAGACGCCGGGCGGCGCGCTGACGTCGCCGGCGGTGGCGTTCGCGCTGAGCCTGCTCTCGGTGGTGCCGCTGGCGTACTTTATCGGCCAGGCGGTGGCGTCCATCTCGGCGCAGTCCTCGATGGGCATGGGCGCGGCGATCAACGCGTTCTTCTCGACGGTCGTCGAGGTGTTCCTCTACGCCGTCGCGCTGAGCCAGGGCAAGGGGGACCTTGTCGAGGGCGCCATCGTCGGCAGCATCCTCGCCGGCGTGCTGCTCATGCCGGGGCTCTCCATGTGCGCCGGCGCCATCCGGCGCAAGACGCAGCGGTACAACCCGCGCTCGGCGGGCGTGTCGTCGACGATGCTCATCTTCGCCGTCATCGGCGCCTTCGCGCCGACCATCTTCTACCAGATCTACGGCACGTACGAGCTGCGGTGCCGCCCCTGCGCGGGCGACACGACAACACAAGAGTGCCGCCGCTGCCAGCTCTTCCAGGTGCCGCTCGAGGCGGACGCGCTCTACACGCGCGTCATCCAGCCCTTTTCGTACATGTGTGCTGTGCTGCTCTTCGTGTCGTACATTGTCGGCCTCTGGTTCACGCTGCGCACCCACGCCGCCATGATCTGGACGACCCCGACCGCCCACGAGCTGCCCGCGCCCCCAGCGGCGCCGGCGCACTCGACGGCGAACTCGTCGGCCGTCCAGACGCCGATGCTCAACCCGGCGCCGCACTCGGAGCCGCACGCCAAGCACGTGACCATCGCCGATAGCGCGCACGTGACCACCATCGAAGGAGCCGCCGCCAAAGAAGAAGAGCCCGCCGGCGGCCACGACGCGCCCAACTGGAGCCGCCGCAAGTCGACCATCATCCTGCTCGGCGCGACCTGGCTCTACGCCGTCATCGCCGAAATCCTCGTCGACACGGTCGACGTGGTGCTGCAGAACTTTAGCATCTCCCCCAAGCTGCTCGGCATCACCGTGTTCGCCCTCGTGCCCAACACTACCGAGTTCCTCAACGCCATCTCCTTCGCCGTCAACGGCAACATCGCGCTCAGCATGGAGATCGGCTCCGCCTACGCGCTCCAGGTCTGCCTGCTCCAGATCCCGGGCCTCGTGCTCTACTCCATCTGGACCTCGCCGACCCTCTCCGGACCCATCCACGACTTTATGTTCACCCTCGTGTTCCCCCGTTGGGACCTGTTCATGGTCATCCTCTGCGTCTTCCTCTTCAGCTACATTTACGCAGAGGGAAAGAGCAACTACTTTAAGGGCTCCATCCTCATCCTCGCATACCTCGTCGCAATGCTCGGCTTTGTCATGTCAGACCTCAGCGCTGACATCCTGCCCGACGTCGGCAGCCTCGCCATCGGCCCACTGTAACTTATATTGCATAGCCTAAGATATTCTCTCGTTACCCTGCCAAGCAG
>JAKTQJ010000139.1:0-21577 GCA_030558835.1 Blastobotrys illinoisensis | reverse complement strand
TCATGGCAGCACTCAACCAATATTTCGTTCCACAATTGCGATTGGATGATGTCTTCCCGGGGGGGTAAGACTGAATCTAATGGTGCATTTTTACGAGTATCGTTCACAAAAAAGTTGTATACGTGGTCGTCCATTTTAAGCTGTATACGTGGTCGTCCATTTTACGGCCACGAATAGCGAAAGGGACAATTTATAGTGCCCGTACCGGTACCCGAAGCAAGCGAATGCGGAGCAAATTTGAGTTTTGTGGCCACGCTAATTGCTACAGTTATCTCTTCTATTGGCAGTGCCATGCAATATCCCCCTACAGAGATATTCGATATTCTCGAACGCTAAAACTGACATGCTCCACAAAGCCCAGTCTTACCAATGAGCGATCGATTCTTCAGAAACAAAATCTATCTGCCGTATGGTATGTCCCCATATTACATACCTAGGTACTCAATAGTGATGGAATGGCTGCTCTCGCCATAAAAGCCACGACTACGTCAACTACTTGCTAAATGCTACGAATTCTCTCATTTATAGTCAAGTATCCCTTTATTGAATAGGAATCTACTGTACTGTAGTACTATAGACTGTGCACACTCTAATCTCACTGCGTGTCCGACAGTGGAGGTCGGTACGGTGGTGCGGAGGTGCGCCGCGGGGGGTTGCAACACCTGAATTTCACCCCCCCCTTCTCCGGACCTAACCTCAGCTTCACCAGACCTTTTGGAAAAATGGCGCCAGCAAAGACGGATAAGCGACGGGCCGACTTGATTGTGCCCTACGAGCATGTTCCCATGAAGTCGACCGAGCCGGCTTCCATGTTCTCGAGCACGCTGCCTCTGGCCGCCATGTTCATGCGAAACAAGTACGTACCAACCACCGTTACTATTGGGGCTAACAGTGTAGGCTTCTGGCGTGGGCTGCAGTGTTCACCGCCATCCAGAGCTATTTGAACGAGCCAGTAAACAAGAAGGCCGACAGCCAACCGGCTTGGATCACTCTGATGACCTCGATTATTGGTCTGCTTACTTGCTATCTCGACTTTGTCATGCCAAACATGCGACCGCCTGTTCGGGCGCCAAAGCCAGCCCAGACCACTGTCTAGGGTCCTTTGTACAATACCTAAATACGTTAATCTACCCGTGCTTAATGCCCGCTTAATCGTAACTCGTTAGAATTCTCGTTTGTAAATCGTTAGGATTCAGCCTCTCGGCAAATGCCACACAGTAGCAAACACGGATGCGCTGGGTGGCACAACACGGATGCGCTGGGAGGCATTGTGAAGGGCTCAATGCTTAGAATTCCTCCTCCTCGAACGGACAGTCGAGGCTCTCGTGTCCCTCTCGCTCGCACAGTCCGCACCAGAGCTTCCGTCCAGCGGCGGGATCAACTTTGGCTGGGGATACCATGGGCTGCGGCGGTTGCTGGGTGACGAAAATTGAGGTTGCTGTGTCCTTGGGCGTCACTGGCTTGGCATGGTCCGAGTTTGGAGAGGAGAGAGATGAGGAGCTTGGGTTGACGTTTTCCTTTTCGTGCGATATCTTGAGCGATTCAAGCTCCCGCTCGAGCTCCGATTCGCGGAAGATCTTGCTCTCGAGCATGGATTCGAGGTTGTCGATCTCTTTTTCACTCTTGTCTCGCCATGCCCGCTCTTCCTCCAGCTGTGCTCTCAGTTGCTCGATTTCCTCGCTCTGGTCGGTCTGGCGTGGCGAACTGGCCCTTTGCTTATCAAGCAAGGCCTTGTAGTAATCAACGTCCGCCCGCAGTTGCTCAATTTCCTCATCTTGGTCCGGCTGACGCGGCGAGCTGGCACTCTGCTTTTCCAGCAATCCTTTATAGTATGTAACGTCCGCCCGCAGTTGCTCAATTTCATCGTCCTGATTGCTCTGCCGCGGTGAGCTCGCATTCTGCTTCTCAAGCAAGTCCTTGTAATACTCGAGGTCTTTGCGGGTGTCGGCCAATTCCTGCTCCTTGTCCAACAGCTTGTTCTCAATATCAGCCAGCCTCGACAGCTGGGCCATGGCATTCTGTTCCGACACCTGGGAGTTGCGCAGGCCGTTTTCCAGCTGCGCAACCTCCTTCTGAAGCTCGACGATCTGGCTGTTTATATCTGCCGCGTGGCCCATGCTCGATTTGAGCTTGTGGATCTCGGACTCGTACATTTCGCTCGTTTCCTGAATCTCCTCCTGGAGCCCGTCTATCGTAACCCGGAACTCCTGGCGCTTCTCTTCGAACTCTCCCTTCATCATGGCAATGCGGCGGTCCTTCTCCTCCAGAGCCAATAGCAGCTTTGTGATCTCTCCCTCGCTGCCGCTGTCTCCCAGAGTCGGCCTGTTCTCGTGCTGTTCCGCCAGCGCCTGGAACTCCTCAAGGCTCTTTTCGAGCTCCTTGAGCAAATCCCCCTGCTGCTCCAACTGCGCGGCCTTCTCGGAGACCTCAGTCCGGGCCTGCCGCAGCTCCCGCGTAAGCAGGGCAAACTCGTCCGCGGACGGGTTGCTGCTTTCCACGGGGGACTGCGGCGGCACCACAGAGCCAATTGTCCGGCCCCGCGACGGCGACGCTAGCACGTCTTCCCTCATTCCGCTCGGAGGACGGAATGGGGGCGACATGATACCGCTGGCGCGCCGCGGAGTGGCCGAGAACGACTGCCGCTTGCGGGTAGTCGACGCCGGCGCCTTGCGCACGCTGGTCGCCTGCGGCACGGCAAACCCACCCCGGTCCGGGGTCTTCGCGTACTTGGGGGATGGCGGCGCCAGCTGGGGTCGCGCCAGAGAAAGGCGCCTCACTGGGGTAGTCGGAGCCGCAGCGGCAGCGGCTCCTGAGGACCCGGTGAACTGCCGCGACGTCGACGCAATGAGCTTGGAGTACACAATAAACAGCCCTGTGTTGGGCCTGGAGGTGTGGAAGTAGCTGACGCCCTCGAAGGTGCCCGAGTGCTTGCCCTGGGCTGCAAACTCGCCGACAAGTTCGACTCCAGCGTACTCGCCGGGTTTGCCCTGGATTTTCCCCACGTAGCGCAGGATGCCCTGGCCCCCGTTCGGGAGGGCTACGGGGTCGCCTATAGCCAGCGACGTCTGCGAGTGTCGCGCTATTCGCGGAGTCGCAAACGACATTATTTTGCAATCTTTCCGGTGAGTTTAGGTAGTTTGGAGGAGTTGTTGATGTTTTTGATGTGATGTGATGTAAACATACACGCGCCGATGCAAACAGCCCCTTTCAAGCGGAGTATTTCCGTGAGTGTGTGAGTATACGACGTGTAGAATTCGATTAGTCGTAAATGGGCTGGTGAGAGGACTGGGCGCGATGTGGTAGGTCAGTTTTATTTTGGTTACGGCCCTAGAAAGGGATAATCTAGTCATGAGAACGCGAGCTATATGAAGAGATCGGCAATACCCCAAGTTACCAAGTTAAAGGTATCACTATACTCCTATCTAAGCTACGTACTCGTGGGAAACCGTATTATGATACGCTAGGAAGGATTTAATCGCGATATATACCTGGAGCCCGAGCTTGTAGAGGGACAATACGAGGTTTTGTTCTCGTTACGGCTTTTGTTACGGGTTGGGAATTCTGCTGGGAGCTCTGTAACAGTGCAAGTAGACTCAGCAATACAATGGCTTTTCGCAATCATGCTTTCTCATCAACTGCCATAGAGCGCATTGGCCCAATAGCTCACTCCGCTGAATATAATAAAGAGTGTACGGAATGACTGTGAGTCTTTTGGTTGCTGGCTACAGCTCTAAGGACCTGCTGGTAGAGCGAGCGGGCTGGGACAAAATGAAAAATTCAACCCCGAATACCTAGAATCAGATCAAAATGTCGCTACTATTGGACCAGGCATTGGTGGAAGACGTTGCTCAGCACTGCCCGGCGCAGTTCTTGGCCTATCACAAATGCCTCGGCGGCGGGGATGCCTCCAAGTGTTTGGAAGAGCAGGATGCCCTTGCTACCTGTGTCAAGACCCAGTATGTATAGGCAAACCGCCATTGACCGCTACTAACTCTATACTCAGGGTTCCAAGTTTCGTCAAGATCCTAAAGGATTGCTCGGATGTCATGAAGAAATACGAGGATTGCGTGCGGGAAAACGTCAACCATCGATCAAAGTGCTTTGACATTCTCCAGGAAGTCCGAAAGTGCTCTGCCAAGTCGATCAACGCCAAAGAGAGTGAATAAACGAATAGACAAAAAGCTCCCCAAAAATGCATATATAATTGAATAGTAATGCCACTTTCGTTAGCCAACGCCGAGTGAGAAATTAGCCGCACTTACCAGAAGAGAGATAACGGCTTCAACGAAACCGGAAGCTCCAAGCTCTGCATTAGGCGCAAGCAAAGCTTCATTTCTTGAGGGTAGGAAAGAGCAAATACAGCTTCAACCAGTTACTATCTGATCGGGCCGCATAATACTCCCCAGCCATAGAAAATCCATAACTCAGCGGTTAACCAGGATCACCGAAATTTGAATACCGTTTATAATGACCGTCTTAAGTAGCTCCGTTAGAAAGCGAATAATAAAAGTCAAATGCAAAAAAAAATGCATGTAAAAACGGGTAGAACGGGTTTAGCAAAGAGCTTGCAATTGGGGCTGTTTATGCCAATTGAATCTTACAGCTCTCATTTTTGCGCCCCAGGAGCAGAAACACAATCTCTAATAGTGTCTCATAATGTCCGTGACGGTCACGATATTCAAACCCCTCGGTGTTTTCACTTTTGCCTAGCCGTAGAAAATGAAGCTTGAAGAGTGAAAATATCGCCGTGACGCGGTTTTTTACCGATCCCAAACGCGTACCACCTGTAATGGTCCGTGCATCTCAGATCAGGTAGACATTTATAACATGACAATTGGTTCGCTATTCCCTTAAGCGGAGCCACTGGAGGTACTGCAGGAACTGTCATAGTCTGATTATATACTTTGAACTTTCGTAACGTATTGCCATCATACATAGCGGGCATTATGTACATATCTCATAAATATTCCAATAAATCAGTATCGTTGGCCCCTAATCACTCTACTCAGCCAACCAACCAATTCTCTATGTTACTAAGTCACTTGTTGAGAGTAAAAGCGGAGAGGGGCCTTAAACGCCAAGTGTCATTAATTTCAATTAGCCAGATGCGGCGGCAGCAAAAAGTTAGGAATGGAGTTCATGATCTTGTAAGTATGGCCACAGTTTCGGCAGGTCATCGAACCCTCAGTAATAATAGTCTGGACCAATATTAGCACACGCGACAACCAAAGATCAATAGATCACTTACCTCGACCAAAAGTTCATGCAAATCTTTCAAAAGCTGAGTATATTCAGGTGACTCGGCATCCTCAATTATAGGCTTGTCCTGTGGCAGGTTTGGGTTACCCAGCTCCTTAGCGGTCTGGACCAAGGCCTCCCAGTCAAGCTTTGGAAGAATGTTGGCGATGAACTCGGGCTCGAAATCAGCTTCTTGTCTGACGAGAGTCACATCTGAGTATTGAAGTGGGAATGCGTTGCCAGACTTTGCGCAGTCCTTGACTACGCACTGGACGAAATTAGTAGTCATTACTTTCATTGCTGAAACCCGATTGATCTGTTCTTATCGTAAATCAATTTTTTTGCTCGTGTCGCTGGAGGATGAAATTTTGATCATGTGATTATGTAAAATTTCCCGATGAATGACTAAGAACGACGATCGGTAGATCGCATAGGAATGCACTGAGACAATTATTTTTTCGCATTTTCTAACGGCCTTCTATCGAAAAACGAGGGGAAGCCTTTTTGCCAATTACAGTGAGCGAAGCGGCTACAAGCCAAAGAATATGTACTGCAAATACAGTTGGCTTACTGCTAAGGAGCTACAATGCAGTGCTTATTGCATAGCCTCTTGTGTCGCTAAGGCCATGCAGGGGCATACTTTCGAATATTCGAGAGTGCTATCCAGCAGTAATTGGACAGGTTCTCCTGATGAGATGATCTCATTGCCAGGCCAGGTGATCAATCTAACTCCATGTATGGAAGGAGTTGAATTGATGATTTGACAGGGAGTTAGTCACCGTGCGTAGGGCTGACAGATTTTATGCGCGTTATGGCGTCGGGGTGAATCACCGTTACCCAGAGATTAACATGCAGGACCGTATCGTACATACACCGTACAGCAGACGCTTCCATGCCAGTCACGGGATCGCCCTGCAGTACTTGCCTCGAGTACATACGTACGAGCATTCGCCTATCAGGTCACGCGCATATCTCCGTCTCCGTTGCATAGAGTAGCACTGGAAAGTCCGTCAAAGTCACGTGGAACTCTTTTGACGGTTTGTTTTTAGCCAAATCGACGATGCAAACTAGTATCAAATGTCGTGCCAAGAGAAGTATAAATATACCATGAAGCCCTACGGAAGGTACTCAATTCAAGCATATCAATCGCATAACAATGCCTTCAGCACATAAGCGGCACGAGGTCTCCCTCATTGAGCTCAAGGAGGTCAAGGAGCTGATGAAACAGGTCGAGGAGCTAAAATCGGCCAACAAGCTGCGAGATGAGCATTATCGAACATTGCTGACCCAAGAACAGCGACGGTACGAAAAGGCCGTTCAGAAAAACAGGGAATACTACCAGAACCTTGTCAGGAAACAGAGGGCGGCTTCGGAAACATCACTGAAGCAGGTCCGTCATGAGCTGAATCGACTTTACACTGATCAGCATGATTACGAGTGGACCCTCTTGCGGCTCCACGAGGCTCACCAGAAGCAAATCAAATCCCTGGTTCACCCAGACCCACAGCATAAGGCACATTACCGTGTTACTCCATTCAGCTATGGAGCACGAGAGGCTAAAATCTTCATTTGCGAATTTGAATTCTACTGCCAGGTGAATCGGATAACCACAAACTACCATCTGCTACAGACATTTGCATCATTCCTTACTGGGCACGCTGCCAAGTGGATGAAACCGATCATAACTCAACCAGATCGGTTCCCATACTACTACCAGGACTTTAATCTCCTTTTGCATGATTTCCGGAATGCTTTCTGCCATTCGTCGTCTCCGACTCAACACCACTACTAATGAATGATTTAATATATAGATTTTTACGTAATTTTGTCACCAGCTTTTAATGAACCTTTTGCCCCAACTTTTTCATATGATTTACCGGTAAACCTCTGAGCATAACTCAGAATAAAAAAAAGCAAGCCACCAAGGCCAATTGCTAGATTTAATCACTTCTATTTGTACAATTCCAACCAAATGCTCCTCAGAGCTCTGCTACTTGCGTTCTGATCCACTGGCACAGTAGCGCTAGATGGCCGGCCGGCCATCATTATAATCGGATGAACTAAAGACATTAATTAAACTGAATTTATAATTTGAAACACACCTGAAATAACGCTATTTCACCAAATCCTTACTAATCGACAAACAAAAACAATAGACCTACCAAGGGAAATCCTTCCGAAGATTATCTGATAATTGCTACTTGAATATACCAAGAACATGAGCGATTACGACGGCCCGTTGGAGCATCACGATATGGCGGCCGAGTTCGCTCGCCAGCAGCAGGAGATTAAAGATTTGCAGCATATGGACACCCGGATCAGACGATTCGTGCCTGTCCACACTGCACCAGTAATTGCATGCTGTAATTGTGGCCAGCCCATGAAGAGCGTGGGCGGACAGACCATGTGTGTGGATTGCATTAGTACCAACGTAGATATCACTGAAGAAGTGCAGAAGGACGGGACGATTACGTTTTGTAAGAACTGCAATAGGCTGTTAGTACCACCAAATCAATGGATCCACGCACCACGAGAGTCGAGAGAGCTCATGGGGGCTTGTCTGAAGCGATTGCGGGGATTGCACAAGCTCCGTCTGATGGATGCCTCGTACCTGTGGACCGAGCCGCACTCGAGGCGAACCAAGATCAAGGTCACCGTCCAGGGCGAGGCGAAGCAGTTCCAGAATACGCTGGTAGAGCAAACGTTTGTGGTGGAATTTTACGAAGACTCTGCTCAGTGTGATGATTGCGCAAAGTCCTTCACTGCGAATACTTGGCGAGCCTCGGTACAGGTGCGACAAAAGGTGGAGCATAAGAAGACCTTTTTCTTCCTGGAGCAGGTGATTCTCAAGAACAAAGCGCACAAGTACACCATTTCTATCCAGGAGAATAAGGAGGGTCTTGATTTCTTCTTCAGCCAGCGGAACCATGCTGTGAAGATGATTGAATTCTTGTCTGGCATGGTTCCCATGCGATGGAAAAAGTCTGCAGAGCTCATCTCGATGAATGTGCACACGAGCAAGAAGAGCTACAAGTTCACCTACTCGGTAGAAATCGTGCCAATTTGCAAGGAAGACCTTGTGGTTCTGCCCAAGACGGTGGCAAAGAGCCTTGGACATATCAGCGCTCTAGTGTTGTGCTACCGAGTAGGCAATACGGTTCATTTCATTGATCCGCTGAATCTGCAGACTGCCGAGATTACCCCTGGTGCGTACTGGAGGAATCCCTTCCCGGCTCTTGCTTCAGCGAAGACTCTCACCGAGTACATGGTGCTGGATATCGAGCCAGCTGGCCCGGCCAACGACCGGTTTGCTCTGGCGGACGCCACCGTGGCTCGAGTCTCTGATATGGGCAAGAATGACAGCACTTTCTATGTCAGAACGCACCTTGGTGGTATCTTGAACCCGGGTGATCTGGCCTGGGGGTATGCTCTGGACAACTCCAACTACAATAGTGATCTGTGGGACGAATTGGACCCGACCAAGATCCCTGAGGTGATTCTCGTCAAGAAGTCGTACTCCGACCGGCCGAAGAAGAGCAGAAACTGGAAGCTCAAGCGTATGGCCAAGGAGTATAAGGACGTTGAAGCTCGGCCGCGCGATAAGACCCAGGACAAGCTCAACAGGGACTATGCCGAGTTTATCCAAGAGCTCGAGGAGGACCCTGAGTTTAGAGGCGAGGTTAACATCTACAAGGTTGACGAAGACGTCCACGAAGAGGCCGAGAGTGAGATTGACGAGGATGATGTTGGTGTGAAGCTGAGCGAGTTGAAGATTGATGATGGCCAGGAGTACTTTACGTCTGATGAGGAGATGGAAGATAGCGAGGATGAGGAGGAGGACGACGAGCAGATGGTAGTCCACCAGCCAAGACAAGCCTAATTAGCATATCCTCAATACATTGCATTGTACATATAAATTTATGTTCCTTGCTAATTAAACTAACTGGTTATTTGATTCCGATACCAGTACCGGGTAGTACGTGATGTTATCGTTTGGTGGTGCACAGCCGTGCGTGCAAGTTAAAATATTTTTTCAACCCGATTATCATCCATCCAACTTTATATAGTGAAGGAGAAAATGTCGTCACAGCTACTCGAGTTGCTGACAGATAAGCCCGGAAACCTGCTGTTAGCGGACGGGGAAGTAAAAGATGCATTCCTGGCCTCGGTGAAGGAGTCCCTGGATCCCATCGCCAGCCGGTACTCCATCTTTGATCAGGTTCATACCGAGGGCCTGGATGCCGAGCAAGTTTGGGCGCAGGCCCAGATGGTCGTCGATGGCGTCGTAGACAAGCTTCTTGGAGAGGAGATTCCTCCGCTTCTTAAGCGAAAGCGTGAAGAAGAGGACGATAAAAGCCTGGAAGAGTCGCTATCTGAGTCTGATCTGGAGACCATGGACGTGGATGAAGAAGAGGACGAAGAAGAGAGCGAAGATGAGGACGAGGAGCTTATGGAAGAGGAGAAGGACGGCGAAGAAGGCGGGGAAGATGAGGATTTGAAAAAGCCAAAGACGAATGAGCTGGATGATGGGTTCTTCCGAATAGAAGACTTCAAGAAGCAGGTCCTGGCCATGGAGAATGACGCATTTATGAACCAGGAGGACGAGGAAGAGGAAGAGATTGACTTTTTTGCCGATCCGGACGCGGAAGTAGAAGAAGAAGAGGAGGAGGAAGATGAGCTGGAAAACATCAAGTACGAAGACTTCTTTGCTCCTGCGAAGAAGAACAAGAACCGGAAGCCCAAGAAGGTTCAGTTCAACGCAGAGGCACAGGTGAAGAGCATTGATAGTGAGTCGGATGAAGAGAAGCAATACGCGGATGCTATGCAGTCTATGGAGCAAGAGCTCCAGGAGAGCAAGAAGGATTTGTTCGACTCTGACGAGGAAGACGAGGAAGGGTCCTCTGAGAATCTTTCAACGTTTGAAAAGCAGCAAAAGGCTCTCATGCAGCAGATCCGAGAGCTGGAGCGAGAGAACATTGCAGGAAAGCATTGGACCGTCAAGGGTGAGGCCAAGGGGTCAGAGAGAGAGAAGGACTCGCTTCTAGAGGCGGATCTGGACTTTGAGCGGTCAAGCAAGCCGGTGCCGGTTATCACCCAGGAGATTACCGAGTCGCTGGAGGACATGATCCGACGGCGAATTATTAAGAACGACTTTGACGACTTGCCGCGGCGGCTGCCCGACACTCTTCCCGAGTTCAGGAGATCGCGGGATGTTGAGGTGCAGGAGACCAAGTCGCAGAAGTCGTTGGCGGAGCTGTACGAGGATGATATTACTAAGGCTAACGGCGAGTACAAGGATGAGAAGGATGCCAAACTGGAGGCGGCGCACAAGGAGATTACAGAGATGTACAACAGCATTGCGCACAAGCTGGACGCGCTGTGTTCTTGGAACTACACGCCCAAGGCCCCCAAGCCGAGCATCTCGATTGTGGCCAACACTTCGGCCATTTCGATGGAGGACGCGCAGCCGACGGCCATGGCGACCGAGTCGATGCTTGCGCCGCAGGAAGTGTACACTCCCGGCGGCGACAAGGCCAAGGGAGAGATCATTGGGCGCAATGGAGTGCCAATTGCCAAGGCCGAGATGTCGCGGGAGGAGAAGAAGCGAGAGCGGCGACGGGCCAAGGCCAAGAAGGCGAAGCATGCGGCGGAGCGAGATGCGACGGAGAAGGCGCAGGCCCAGAAGAAGGGCAGCAAGGCGGATATTATGCAGACCCTTAAGAAGGGCAATGTCACGGTTATTGGCAAGCAGGGCGAGAAGCGAGACCTCGCTGGCAAGCTCAAGGTCGACCATGGGCGCAAGGGAGCCAGCCACCTCAAGCTCTAACATTGATAAGCCACTACCACTACATAGATGTCTAATTTATTCACCACCACCCACCACTTTTGCTCGTAGCCGTTTTCTTCCGCAGACCCCCACATGTCCACGATATACCAACGGGGGTCTGGGGGCTGGCCCCCAGCTACGGGGGTTTGGGGGCTAGCCCCCAAGTACACCCCTCAAGCGTGTATCGCTCAATTGGCGCCGCACTGTATAGTCGAGCGGACAAGTCCGTGAGCCGCATGCGGCGTGCGGCTCAAACCCACAAAGCCCCTCCGCAACGCCAGCAAACGGCCGGCAGAGCCGCTAAAATCCAGCAAGCCCGCCAATGCGCCGAGGCGAGCAGCCCAGGGCCACGAACCGGCGAAGAAAAGCGCAAAAGTACGGCCCGCGAAAATTTTCTGTTGGGCGCCCCCTCTCGGAGGCAGGGCCACCCAACTTTTTCCGATGCAGCGAAAGGCTCGCATTGACCCGGGCCCTCGAGACGCTTATAATACCACGTTCTCACCATCCATCTTCCTAAACCCGCTTTTTCGACACCCACAGAGCAAATGCTGACCAAAGTGATGGCTTCGGCTGCGCGAGCAGCCCGAGTGAGCGCCCGGCGAGGTAGGTGCCCGGCCCAGTAGTTTTTCCGAGTGCTAACGGCGCAGGGATTTCGACGACCCGATACCAGCGGGCGGCCTCTCTGCTCAAGATGCCGGCCATGTCGCCGACGATGACCGAGGGCGGCATTGTCGAGTGGAAGGTGAAGGAGGGCGACAGCTTTTCCGCTGGCGACATTTTGCTTGAGATCGAGACCGACAAGGCTCAGATCGACGTAGAGGCCCAGGACGACGGTGTCATGGCCAAGATTTACGCGCAGAACGGCGCCAAAAACGTAGTAGTCGGGGAGGGCATTGCCGCTCTGGCGGAGCCGGGCGACGACATTGCCGCCATTGAGCTCCCCGATCCGAGCCCTGCCAAGGGCGCGGAGCCGGCGGAAAAGCCCGAGGAGCCGCAGAGCGCGCCGGAGCCCAAGAAGGCGTCTTCGGCGGCCTCAATTGGCGGCAGGGCCAACCCGGAGCTGGCTCTCCTGCCCTCGGTCCAGTCGCTCCTCCATTCTAATAGCATTTCCGCCGAGGATGCGTACGGCAAGATCCCCGCGAGCGGCCCCAAGGGCCGGCTTCTCAAGGGCGACGTGCTGGCGTACCTGGGCTCCATTTCTCAGGACTCTGTGAACCGGATCGCCGAGAACATCAAGAGCACGCAGCATCTAGATCTTTCTAACATCAAGCTGCGGTCTGCGGAGCCGCAGAGCGCAGCCGCTGCTCCGGAGGAGCACAAGCCGGAGGAGGCCAAGGCGGCGGCCAAGCCAAAGAAGGAGGCTCCAAAGCCTGTGGTGCTTGAAAAGGCCGTCTTCTTGGGCGAGGTGGCGCAATTGCAGTCGTCGGTCGACGCTACGATGCACACTGTCATTTCGACGCGGGCGCTGGTCGACAAGGCTGCCAAGCTGGCCCAGCGAGATGTGCCAAAGCTGTCTGAGCCGAAGAAGAGCGTTCTGCGGGACGAGGTGTTTGAGCAGCTCATTGCTCCGTCCGCTCCGCGGGGGGCCAAGCCGTTTGAGGTTGCGCTCACTTTCCAGTCCAAGCAGTCGGCTGCTCGGGCGACCACTGACATTTACGATCTGCTGGGGTCGTCGCGACGGCCGCTGCACCAGCCTACTCCGCGAGTGCAGTCTGCCGAGCCAACCACTGTTGATATCAAGGTCAAGACCAATCCAAAGGTGCCTGGAAGCACCGAGAAGGCCAAGATCTTTTTGGACCGGTTTGAATACTACCTTACCAACGGTAAGGGCAACCTTGTCTTGTAATTAATGTACCATGCTAATGCTACCAACGGCCAATTCGCCCAATTACACTATAGTTGCGAGGATAATTGTTACATCTCGGGACAGTGTTTAATGGTTTTATCAGGTTTGTAGTGCTATTTTGTTACCGGTGTTGGGAACTGCTGTCAAGGTTTGTTACTGCGTTACGGAAGCTGTTAGTATTGGGAACACAATTGCACAGAATTACCAAGCGTAGCTCGAATAATTGTTGTGTTCTGCCGTTTGTTACACTATTGGGAACTGCAGTTAAAATCTTGCCAAACTTTGTTACGCATTAACCAGCCAAAATGTAACACCGCAATTGCTGCTCGTTACACTGTTGGGAACTGCGGTTAAAATCTTGGCAAACTTTGTTACGGATTAACCAGCCGAAAGGTAACACAGCAATTGCTGCTCGTTACACTGTTGTAAACTGCGGTTAAAATCTTGGCAAACTTTGTTACGGATTAACCAGCCAAACGGCAACACAGTAATTGCTGTAAAATGTTTTGCTAGTTGGGCAGTGCATGTAGAGTCGTGAGCTGCCGTCCATTGTTACAAATCGGGAATAGCGTTGTGAAAGAAAATGTTGAAACCGAATGGTAATTGTCTATTTTACAGGTTATTTCGTGTCGTCCTTTGGAGCCTCCTCGCCCTTGATCGCCTTGTGGTCACTCTTCGACGAACCAATGCCCCGGGCCTTGCTGGCCACCTTCTGAGCGTCCTCCTTCATCATCTCGCCAATGACCTTCATCCGCCATGCTGGACCCAGCTGACGCCGCAGCTCAGCCTTCTTCTGCTGGGCCTTGTTATGCTGGATCATCAACACATCGTCGTGGCTAAGACCCTTCTCGGCAAACTCGACCGTCTCCTTGCCAAAAAGCACGTCGTACACCCGACCGTCACCCCAATACCACCCGTTTCGGTCCACAACCCACGGAAGAAGCTTGCCCTTCTCAAATAGGAAGAAGAAGAAAGAGGACCGCTGGGCAGTACCGTAGAATCCAGACCCGGTCCACACCTTGGTTCTCTTACCAATGGACATGTTTTCCAGGGGAACCGTGATGACTGGGGACTTTCGCCCCGGGAACCACGGGTGGGTGACAAATCTAATGTGCTCCTTCGCTCCAGGAAGATATTCAATTCGCCGTATCAACCGGGTCGGGAAAATGGCAAAAGTGATACCACAGATAAGGTACACAGCCGAAAGACCCGTTACCGCCGCAACACGGCCGCTCGTCTTCATGGCATTGTGCACACTAGGATCATTGTCCTCATTTTCAGCGTGGAGCTCGCCAATGCCTCTGTACCCACGATCCAGCAGATCAAACAGGTTGTAACATGCGACAAAAGTCAGCGCCATACAGGCGAGGAAGTATAGCCGGTGGGACTCGGCCATGTACATCAGCTCCGGCTCTTTGGACGCATAGAGGATCTCCATAAGCTGCTTGAAGCTGAGGGTTTTTGACACCCGTGGGGTGTTCTTAGGGATAATCGTTGGTGCGATATCCTTGTGGAAGGGGAACTTTGGGATCCGGGACTTGAGTTCGTTGGATTCCAGGTTCTGACCATCGACTGACTTTGGCAGCGATGAGTTGTGTCGTTTGCAAATGGTTAGTATGGTAGGCGCTATATTCAGCGGTTTTATCACCCGCAGAGGGCGAGCTACGAGGCCCATCATTCTCTGGTTGGTCTGATCTGATTTGTCCAAATTTTGAAATTTCAGGTTGTTTTTCGGTGAATTATAACATTTTGTTAATTAACACACGTATATTTGTGTTAATTAATTGCGCCGCATGCGGCGTCTATCAATTAGACGTTCATTTGTTACAATACTACTAGTTAAATGTCTCCCTTTCCCCGCTTTTCCTCCATGAGCTTCCGATAGCCATCAATGACCTTTTGTCGCTCGTCGGCTAGTATCTCTCGCTTCGCTAGAGAGCCAGCCGCCTTTGGCACGTTGATAAGCTTCTTGGTATGAAGCCGCAGATCGGGCGGCCTGTCAGCAAACTCATTGAACTTGGGCCGCGGCTGGGTCTCCAAATGGGCCCATGGGTCCGGAGACGGGTCCCGCTTGGCCCTCTTGTTTTGCTCTTCCTCCTCTTCGTCCTCAGAGGTGATCCCGAGTGCTCGCTTCCTTTCCTTGGCAAGGTTCTCGGCCTTCTGTCTCTGCTTCATCTTGCGCTTTTCTAGTCGCGACGGAGATCCTGACCGAGCCTTGACTAGGGGGAGGGCCTCGTCTACTCGTCTTGCGAAATCAGACATTCGCTCCCCTGGCTGGATCTTCAAGTCCTGTGCCGGCTCGGCTGTTGTCTTCTTCTTCTTTTCTGGTCTCTTCCTGCCCCGTTCTCTATCATTATCTTCCTTATTTTTGTCCGCGGGGGTTTTCTTATTGAGCTTGTTCATGAGATGCAGAAACTCCTTGGGGGTGTTTCCTCCTTCCTCTTCGACAAATGCATCTTTAGGCACGACGTGCTTCCCTTGCTTCTTTCGGGGGTTAATGAGCTTATCTGGAGCAGCGTCAAACTCCACCTGCTTTCGCTTCAGCGGGTTTCTGGGTCTCTTTCTAGGCATTTTATGCGGTGCTGTATTTGGTAGAGATCAAATCTCCGTGCCGATAAAAAAACTCTCCAGCAGGAACGATACGGTTTTCAGCGAATAATACGTTAGGAAGAGAAAATTCTGCTATTCTAACTAATAAACGAACTGACCCTTGGACAATCTGTCATTTACCAATATGACTTATGGCAAGAAAGACGTTTATATGATAGCAAGACCATCGAGAGTAATATCCACTTAATTAACGTTTCTGATCATCTAATTATATCGATATTAATCAATGACGTTCAACGACCGGGAAAAGCACACTAATCGCGCAGATAGATATCTGCAAATAACGATTAAAGCAAAAATATCATGTCTAGTAGAAGAAATAGAAAGACTATCTACAGGTAATTGTTGCCCTGATATACTAGCAGGGTAGAACGAACCAGTAGGCGCACGGCTGAGCGATATGCACCTTGGGAGCGTTTGGAACATTTTGAAAAATTTCCAGATAAGATTAGATAGAAGAATAGAAATGGCAAAGCGGCCTAGAGGGAAACAGGCAAAGGCCCTGGCAGATCGAGCAAAGGCCCGAGAAAAAGCCGAAGAAGTCCTGAAAGGATCAAGCTTTTCCGGGCTCGATCTCGACGACGAAGGCGCTGTTCACAGCGATCAGGAACAGGACTACGAGACTCGGCCTCGAAAGTTCCGGATTCAAGAGGAAGACCAGACTGTGGAGGGGCTGCCCGTAAAGACGCTCTCCGGTGAAATCAAACGTGTAAAGCGAAAGAGCCAGCCTGTGAAGAAGGCCGAAGAGGAAGAGGAAGAGGCTGAATCGGAATCAGAAGCTTCAGAGCAGGAAGCTGAAAAGAGCGAAAGCGAAGACGAGGAGGAGACAATTTCCAATCCAAAACTTGAGCTAGAAAAAGTCAACCAGGCAAAGGAAAGAATTGCCGAGATCAACGAGCTCCTTACCGAGGACCCTGAAGAATATATTGGTAAACTGCGAGAGCTGCGTGATCTCCTGTCAAAAGCCAAATTCTTTAAGGTGAAGCAGATCCTGCTGCTCTCCCTGGTTAGAATCTTCCGAGGCATCATTCCCGGTTATCGAATTCGTCCATTGACCGAAGCCGAGAAGAAGGAAACCAAGTTGACCAAGGAGGTCAAGAAGCTGAGAAACTTTGAGCAGACCCTGCTGGCCAACTACCATGAGTACATCACTACTCTAACTGAGTTCACCAAAAAGGGCCGTGGAACTCAGCAGGGCACCGTCAAGTATTTGCTGGCCTCGACCTCGATCACTTGTGCTTGCGAGTTGCTCACACACTTCCCATATTTCAATTTCCAAGCTGACTTGCTCAAGATCCTCATGGAGAAGATCAGTCATAAGCGCGTCGACAAGGCATTTGTCAAGTGCATGACCACCGTCGAAAGCATTTTCAAACAGGACGAGGAGGGCCAGGTCAGTTTTGAAATCGTGAGAATGATGTCCAAGATGATCAAAGCTCGCCGCTACAAAGTTGACCCATCTCTTCTTACCTCATTGCTGGACCTGAGGCTGCTGACGGAACTTAATGTCAAAGCTGATCTCGACAAGGTTGACAGGGCCGAGACTCCAAAGCTGAAGAAAAAGGATAGAGTGCACCTGACGAAGAAGGAGCGAAAGGCTCGAAAAGAGCGAAAAGAAATTGAAAAGGAGTTGGAAAAGGCAGAGACTGCTGTTTCCCAAGAAGAGAGGGAGCGACTGCAAGGTGAGACGCTCAAGCTTGTGTTCATTTTGTACTTCAACATCCTCAAGGAGCGAGTGGCCAAGCTTATCGGGCCGACCCTAGAAGGGCTTGCTCGATTTGCCCATCTGGTCAACGCCGATCTGTTTGGTGATCTTCTTGAGGTGATTCGGGAGCTAGTAGTCGAGAGACAGAAACGACTGGTCGACGGACAGTTTGAGTTCAGAGAGTCTGCTACCCGAGAGGCCATGTTGTGCATTTCTACGGCGTTTGCTCTTCTCTCTGCTCAGGCAGGAGAGTCCATGAACCTAGACTTGACGTTTTTCATCAATCATTTCTATTCCTCGCTTATTGCCCTAGCGATGAACCCAGATATTGAGTTTTCCCACAAGACTCTGCGGCTTGCGGATCCTCTCAAGGCTGACGACGAAGATGCAAAGCCGATTAAACCCCATGTGAATATTTCTACTGAAACGGAAATGATGGTGCGAGCGTTTGAGTCGATATTCTTTAAGCAAAAGTCGGTGAGCAGACTGCGAATACAGGCCTTTGCGAAGCGACTTGCGCTGGTCATGATGCATTTCCCGGAGAAGTCTACTGTTGCGTCGTTACGAATCCTTGACAAGATGAACAAGAAGTTCACGGTCACTAACTCCCTCTACTCTACGGATGATCGGGTCGCCAATGGTGTGTATCGAATGGACGTTGACGAGCCCGAACAGAGTAACCCAGAAGCAGCTACGATCTGGGAAACTGTTATTCTAGAGAAGCATTACGACCCCACCATTGCAAGCGCTGTTAAGAGCGTTGTCAAAGGTGTAGCTAAGCGATAGATTGCCCCATAAAAATACAATTTTTTTAATAATTGTACTTCTAATGCGAATATTAATGTACAGTACAGTACCACGGAAGGTTAGTGAGTGTTTTAGATCGGTGGACAGCCGCGCGTGTTACGCGTAGATAATTTGAAAACGTGAAAATTACGGGCCTGAACATTTCGTTTCTTGATAAGATGCCACTGGAGGAGGTGCTGATAGAGGAAGATTGGAGATACATATACAGCGAAGGTGCAGACAAGGATGCTGGATCAGACTCGAAGAAAATACTGACGAGAAGGGAGAAGGAGTCCCTACAACCGATAGCTGTAGAGCGGCTGGACGACAATGTGGAGTTCCACATTGGTGATTGCGTGCTAGTGGAGTCGAATATCAGCGCTCCATATATCGCTATTATCAAGTCATTCGAATTCAGCTCTGAAGGGTTTATGGAGGTAGAGCTTCTATGGTTCCAGCGTCCCGAGGATATCAGAAAAGAGTCGAAGCGGCGATCTGACGTTATGCCCCAGGAGGTCTACATCACCTGGGATACCGATCGCAACCCTCTAGATGTGCTCGAAGACCATGCTCAGGTTCTGTCTATGGCGGTTTTTGAAAAGAACTTTCCGACATTCAAAGTCCCGCTGGAGCTGAGAGAGAAGGTTTTCTTCTGCAGGTATGGGTGTAACACGACACATCTCATGTTCTCGGAGGAATTGAACTGGGGGAAGCACTATAGAGGGCGAAATACTGATATTGATTCATTGTTTCGATGGCTGTCCGAGTGTTTGCCGGTGAATCCTAACCTGAGGCATGTCAAGAAGAGGAAGTACGAAGATTCCGCGGAGGAGGACCAATCAGAAAAAGTTGCTCGGGTGGAAGGTAAAAGGGGGCCAGGCCGACCACCAAAGCTCAATCCAGACGGTACTCCAAAGCGTGGTCCAGGGAGACCGCCGAAGTTGAACCCCGACGGCACTCCAAAGAGAGGGCCTGGAAGGCCTCCAAGCCTGAATCCCGATGGCACTCCGAAAAGGGGACCGGGAAGGCCCCCAGTTCTCAATCCTGATGGCACTCCGAAGCGAGGGCCAGGGCGACCGCCGAAAATCGGTACCAGCCCAGCTGGTACGCCTAAGAGGGGTCCTGGACGTCCGCGTAAGGTGCCTGTGGCTGTCGAGACTCCACCCCAGAGGCGAGGGCCCGGCAGGCCGCGGAAGGATGAACAGTCAATGGACATTGAATCTGATTCTGAGGAAGCATCAGATGAATTATCAGACGTTGAAATGGATGAAGAGCCATATGTTGAGCAGCCTGCGAAAAGACGGCCTGGGAGACCACGAAAGGTCGAGAATATTCAGTCCGAACTATCTGACGATGATGCTACGCTTATATCTCCTCAAAAGCGCGGTCCAGGAAGACCGCGAAAATACCCCATTGAGACTAGCGAAGTGTCACCTCAGAAGCGTGGTCCAGGCAGGCCGCGGAAGTACCCGATTGAGAGCATAGAGCCTTCTCCTCAGAAGCGAGGGCCAGGACGGCCACCAAAAAGCCCATACCTCGAATCACCCAAACGCGGGCCAGGCCGCCCTCCAAAAGCGGTCAATGAAGATGCACATGCTGAAAGTCCGAGGAGAGGGCCAGGTAGGCCGCCTAAGAGTTCGTATCTGGAGTCACCGAAACGGGGGCCTGGGCGGCCACCAAAAAGCTCGTATCTGGCAATGGACACACCAAAACGGGGTCCAGGCCGCCCGCCAAAGAATTCGTATATCCTTGAATCGCCAACGCCGAAGAGAGGGCCGGGGCGTCCGCCCAAGGGAGGCTCTCTTTCGCCAACAAAACGCGGTCCAGGGCGTCCGCGCAAAGATGGATCGGTCTCTCCTACGAAGCGCGGTCCAGGTCGCCCGCGAAAAGACGGATCCGCTTCACCAGCCAAGAGGGGGCCTGGGAGACCACGCAAAAATCTGACCGAGGAAGAAAGATATCAGCATGAATTGGATGCCCGTGATCCATTTAGAGAGAATGACGAAGATTATGACTCTCTGTATTATTCTTCCGACTTTGGTGAAGAGTATTTCGCTGATAAGAGGTTTGACAATTCAGGCGTTATAGTTGATGACGAGTACGATGAAGAGGAAGAAGAGGACGAGGAAGAAGAGAACCAGTCTGATTATGACGATTTGGAGCTTATCAAGCGGACGCCGTCGAAGCGAAATATCGAAAAGAAGCGGGCATATACCAATAAGAAGCGATTTGTCAAGGATCCACTTGAAGTCGCTGCGCTACCCAAGCGAATTGCAACATCGACCGAGGGCAAGGTGGACCCCACCATCTCACCGCACAAGTCTGCGAGGAACAAGCTGCATGTGGCCGCGGTGCCGGACTCTCTGCCCTGTCGAGAGAATGAATTCTCCCAGATATATCTAGCGCTGGAGAGTGCAATTTATGCCAACACTGGTAGCTGCATTTATATCAGTGGTACTCCCGGTACAGGTAAGACGGCGACGGTGCGAGAAGTTGTGTCTCAGCTGCAGCACCAGTCTGATGAAGGAGACCTCCCCGACTTTTCGTTCCTTGAGATCAACGGCATGAAGCTAATTGATCCGCACACTGCATACGAGATTTTGTGGCAGGAGGTTAGTGGTGGCCAGCGGGTCAGTGCGTCGCATGCCATGACTTTGCTCGAGAAGGAGTTCAAGCTGCCCAATCCCAGACGAATCCCTATTGTGGTGCTTATGGATGAGCTTGATCAGCTGGTGACGCGGAACCAGGGCGTAATGTACAACTTTTTCAACTGGCCGACATTCCAGCATGCGAGATTGATTGTTGTGGCCGTGGCCAACACGATGGACCTTCCCGAGCGAATGCTGTCCAACAAGATTTCGTCGCGACTGGGGCTGACGCGGATCCAGTTCCCAGGTTACACGCACAACCAGCTGAGGGAGATTATAGCGTCGCGGCTGAATGACATTCCGGGCAACATTGTCGAGCACGATGCGATGGAGTTTGCAGCGCGGAAGATTGCGTCTGTGAGCGGTGATGCGCGGCGGGCGCTCGACATATGTCGGCGGTCGGTCGAGATTGCCGAGTCGGAGGCCAAGGAAGGGAATGAGCTGCCCAAGGTGACTATTATGCATGTGCGCAAGGCCATTGTGGAGTCTACGAGCTCTCCGATAGCGCAGTACCTCAAGGGGCTGGCGATCTCGACCAAGGTGGTCGTGTGTGCGGTCATGTCTCGAGTGCGGCGGAGCGGTCTGATAGACAATGCGCTGAGCGATGTTCTGGACGAGACGGAGCGGCTGGTAAAGATGTCGACGTATGCGAGCGACCTGACGGGGCTTTTGTACGACGGCCGAGTACGGATGGCCGGGTTTGTAGAGTCTGTGGCCGAGCTGACCGAGGCGGGGGTAATTGTCGTGCAGAACCTGCGAGGGGAGCGCAATGGCAATGTGCGGTTGGTGGTCAACGAGACGGACGTGTCTGATGCATTCAAAAACGATACCGATGTCAAGGGCATGATCTAATTGCCATCCTCAATAATGTTATAGAATCTACTGCATCCGCGCGAAATCACTCAATTGGCAGCTAT